>LGRX02034991.1:0-10194 GCA_001247695.2 Cymbomonas tetramitiformis | reverse complement strand
GGTGCCAAGGTAGGCACTGTGGTGGAGGGTGCGACGGTTGTGGGGTGTAAAGTGGGGCTGACCGTGGGAACTACAGATGGGGAGACGGTTGGAGAACCAGTCGGGGGAACACTTGGGGCGCCGGTGGTGGGGGAGGTAGAGGGTGCCAAGGTGCTTGGGGCTTTCGTAGGACTGCCAGTTGGCGATGCAGAGGGAGATCCGGTTGGGGTGACCGACGGAGAAAGAGTTGGTGATGAGGTTGGACTGCCAGTTGGCGACAGGGTTGCCGGAGACCGGGTTTCAGTTGGGGTATTGGTAAAGGGGGCAGAGGTAACAGGGTGACTGGTGGCCGGGGCAGAGGTAACAGGGTGACTGGTGGCCGGGGCAGAGGTAACAGGGTGACTGGTGGCCGGGGAGAGGCGGAGGGTGTCACAGTCACTGGGTGGGAGGTTATAGGGGTAGCCGTAGGGGATTTGCTGGGTGCGTTGGTCGGGCTATCGCCGGCCTTGTAAACTGCCGCGGCGGCAGACGGCTTGGAGGATTGCCTACCAAGGTGCGGGTGGGATGGTGTGGCGCGCTGCATCTCCGTCGTCTGGGTGCCGTCGCCCCCGGCGACCTGAGTGGCAACTATCTGCCCCACCACGGAGGGCGCCCAGTACTTGGTGTTGGTGAACACGGTGCGATGCAGGCTCCCCTTCAGGCCCTGCAGGTAGGCCGCGAACTCGGCCGGGGTGAGCTTCGCCCCGGCGGGGAACTCCACCTGGGAGTACACGTAGACACCCCTCTCCCCTGTCCGAAAGCACAACCAATCCACGCAACCCTTCAGTGCCCCATACTTTTCAGCCGCCCCCTTCATCCACATACTGCACACGACGCCCCAGACCCCGGGATGCACTACATATGTTTGAGACGCGTCAACCTGATGCATTTTGCCACATATGCTGTCATTCATTCAGGATCCCGTTTGATATCGCGTGCGGAACGCAAAGTTGCCCCAAAGGTTGAGAACAGAGTCTTTGCGATGTCGAGCGCAAGGTCTAGTCTATAGGACTGAGGGAACCCCGCCGGAGCGCCGGTAGGCATTCCCAGCGTCGGGCCCGATCCCGGCGGCCTAACTGGCAACGAGCAGCATCGGGCAGGATGCCAGGAGTTCTCACCTGAGACGGTGTAGGGGCTGCTGTGGCCAAGAGCAATATTGCCGGCAGGCACGCCGGCGAGACTGGCGAGTGCGATTGCGAAGGCGCCCACGTACGCCGTGGTGAACTCGGCCTTCACCATCTTCTCGAAACGAATCGTGGACGACACGTAGGGAACCGTCAGCCCCGCGGAGGACGGCGAGGCTTTCGTACCTGCCAACCCGCATCGCGCTAAGCCCTCCCCATCACCACCACGCGGCATGGCGTGGACATGCTCGGCTCCGCCACACGCGCACCCGAGCGCAGCACAGGTGGTATCAGCTCCACAAGCTTTGGAAAATACCAGTCGCCGCACGCGGGCCCCGACCTCGGCACTGAAGGATAAATGAAGTGACACCGGCGAAGGCCAAACAGTTGGCGGCGCTTGCACTCTAGCCCACGCGCCAGGCGACGAAGCTCTTCGAGGCCTTCGCTTCCTTCCGCCTCGAAGCCCCACGTCAGCACCCAAGAAAAGACGGCGTTCCAGAGCGCCAACGGCTCCGCACGGAGCCCTCCGAGGTACTTCCGAGCAACTTCTCTCACGACACACGACCGTATGCCGTGTGAAGCGTATGAAGCGTCCGGCAGGGCGGAGACGCTCGGACGGGCGTTTAAGAGTCGGCCGTGTGGGCAGGAAGGCGCACCCATTCCACCTGTTTGCGGAGTCACGCCGTTTGCTAGCGTCGCGGCCGGTAGCTGGGTGCCGTCGGCCCTGGCGACCTGAGTGGCAACTATCTGCCCCACCACGGAGGGCGCCCAGTACTTGGTGTTGGTGAACACGGTGCGATGCAGGCTCCCCTTCAGGCCCTGCAGGTAGGCCGCGAACTCGGCCGGGGTGAGCTTCGCCCCGGCGGGGAACTCCACCTGGGAGTACACGTAGACACCCCTCACCCCTGTCCGAAAGCAACCCCCGCAACGCTTCAGCCCCAAACCTCTCCTCCGGCTCCGTTACGGCACCTGAGGAAGGCCCGACCCTCGCTAAGGAAGGGCTGGGGCATGGAGGGCTTGACAAACCTTGCATCTGCGAGTCACCGGATGCGCCGTCAGGAGAGCCGGGCGAAAGGCAAGCACCGCAGGCCACCGGCGCGGCGCCGCCAAAGAGAGGTTCTTTCACGGCGCAACCGACCTCCGGAGCGAGTTTTCCGCGGACAGTTTTTTCCCCCTTTGCACCAGAGAGTATGCAACGGACTGCAAGTTGCGCGTGAGGTTTGCTTAGGGAGTACCTCCCGTCACTTGACAAGTCACCGAAAGTCATATGGGTGCACAATCATCAGCTTGGTAAGCTCCACTGGACTGACGAAAGCCACAGCGAGGGAGGCAGTGAGTCACTGGGTGGAAAGCAAATGCAGCGCGCATGCATGCGCAGAACTCAGCGGCGGATAACTTCGACTAAAGTACAGCAGTGGACGTTACGCATGTGGGCCCGAAGCAGACGGGTTGAGGAACGCACCCTCTGTAGCGTACGGGCTGTTCTGACCAATCGCGACGTCGTCAATCGACACCCCAGCGACGTTCGCGAGCGCCACAGCGAAAGCGCCCAAATATTCGGGCGTGAAGCCCTTCAGAGTCAGCCCTTCGATCTTGATTGTGGAGGACACGTATGCCACGGCGTCCACGCTTGCAGGGGGCGGAGGGGCTTGGGATGTGCTAGCCGTGGGAGGGACGGCAGCGTCGACGGCTGAGGGCCCCGCACACCTCAGCTAAGCACTTGCACAAATCACTTCCCGAGTGCGCCCTCGACAGCACAGCTCCATACTCCAGGCAGTTTGTCTGCCCTGCCGCCCAGTCAAGCTGCTGCAACAAAAACGGAGATAGCGCCACGTGGCCAACGCGAAGGTCGCAGGCTCTGCTTGCGCGGAGAATCCTGTGGTTTCGAGCAGAGCTGACGGCTGGGAGATAAATAAGTGCCGAACGATGTGTAGAGCAAAGCCTAAACTTTCCGAGAGGCCGATGGGTAAGGCTCTAGTGTAAAGTCAACGCCGCGTGCTGAGAAAGTGGCTGAAAGACGCTGGGAAAGAGATGCCAGCTGCTTGGACCCAAGGGGAAGGCAGCAACGAGGCTTGGAACCTCCTGCGCGGGACGTTTTATCCGCGACAGGGGGAGGGGCAACCGCTGCTGTTAGCTTTCAGGTGCACGCATCGGCCCATCTCATGTTGCAAACACGGTGAAGGGTGCCAGGATGCTTCAAGCGGTGCTGGGCGATGCAGAGGGGGGACGATGACCCCCCAAACTGGGCTCGCTTACAAGTTTCAAGCCCGAGTAGAAGGGGCGAAAAAAAAGGGGTTGACATCGAACCTGGTGAAAGCTGTTTTCTACTTTTCGCCGAGGTCAGGTCTGGGGATAGGAGCAGCAACAGCATCGTGAATGCCGCCCCTGAATTCTGGAAGCCCATAATTACTTCGCAGCAGGAATCACTGAAATGGCGGAGGGGTTCTGGTCACAGCAATGACCTGGGTACGCGCAAGGCAAAATGAAGCTATGAGTTAGCAAGGTCCACGGCGAAGGAATTATGACGGTTTACATACATTCCCCTTCGACCACGGGACATAAAACGAGCGGGTGCGATCGAGAACCAGAACAGCATCGCCAGAAGCTGCGGTGCAATACCAACAGTTGGTCGCAAGCACGAATATTATACCTAATTCATATCAAAATTTGAGAAGTCCGACAGTCGCTTATTGCTACAAGTGTGCAAAGCAAGATGTGCAGGTGCAAATGAGCGGCCGGTTCAGAGACTTCAACCTGCTTTTCCCTGCGTATATCATGACTAAGACTTCTGCTTTTTTAAATATCAATTTTGGGCACAAGTATCCAGTTCCATTCCGAGTTCTCAGCTGCGTGTGGGGACTTGTTTAAATGAAATATGACGACGTCAAAGTGCTCGTAACGAGGCTGCTCGATGTCGTCTGCAGCCCGAGGATTTCACCGAAAAGCTACCCTAAATTTCGAAATATTTCATGAAGCATGCCATGCAATATATAGTGCGATGAATTCCAATTGCGATAAGAATATCTTCGTCTTTGTTAGGAAATAAATCACGCTGAAGTCAAATGCTTTTCAGCGACTAAGTCGTCGTCCAAAATTGCGAACACGCGACGGAACAGAAATGGAATGGTGCACGACAGGAATCTTCTTGTGACACACTGTTGAACTGTACAGCAATCATGTAAATCTATGACATGACATGAAATGAAATGACATGACATGACATGACATGACATGACATGACATGACATGACATGACATGACATGACAATGACATGACATGACATGACATTGACATGGACATGACATGACATGACATGACATGACATGACATGACATGACATGACATGACATGACATGACATGACATTGACATTGCGACACATTCACATTCGACATTCGACATCGACATCGAGATCGACATCACTCGACTGACTAGCACCTAATAAGCACCAGATACCAGATGGCATACTCGATACAGTACTGTATCTATACCGTCCGGCGACGTATACACAGCGGGTCACATAAGCGATAAGGTGCCTCACTCAAACAAAACGAAATTGAAACTTTAAAATTTCAGGATTCAGCTGAGAAACTCTCGTTCCCACTTGCGTTGGATCACGACCACCCCGCGACTGTTTGCTGTTCGACTTCGGAAAATTCCATGCAGTGTGAAATGCATGATCACTGGTTTGTAATTGAGAGCTCATGTATCACCGCATAATATGCTCCGATCATCAGAACTGAGCTGAGGTTCTCGCAAAGTAGGGCCCAACGAGGAACTAAGCGCTCGCGAGGAGAGCCATTCAGAATCATCGTAGTCACAGCTTCTGTGAGCTGTGAATATTGCGACAGCATAAATCATTCAGTGCAGCCGCCAAAACAAGCCTATTTCTTTCAAAGATAAACATGTTGCTATATCCAAAACTTCTCCGTCGATATCCGAAGTGGCAAGTAACTGCACCTCTGGGGTCATTGCAGTGTGATGACAACTAACAAGGCGCACAGCTTCACTTCAATCTCGTTTCATTAAGCGCAACGTTGTCATACTATTTAGGCTTCTCCTTTGGACCAGTCACCCTCTCGAAAGAAGATGAATAATACGCCTCATAACGCGAGTATTTCACTAATGGTAATCGTTGAAGGAACTCTGTTTGGCTGTTCGTTTTTTGTGCGGCTTTGAGAAACTGACTTTTCGGTAGTGCAGGATTCTTTGAACGAATCCCCGCTGTACCCTCCTAGTGGCGGTGAGTTGTTCTCTGTGACGCGCCCTTTTGCGCGTGGCGTGTTAGGCCTCGTCGACTTAGCTGGGTTATGTGCACTGCCAGGTTCTGGAGGTCTGGATCTGTCACGCCTGCAAAATCTGCTGAATCACCCGGCACTAGCGGATCCGCCTGCAGTGACCGGTATGGCCGGTGTCGCCAGTGCGGCTGGAATCCCAGCAACGCCCGCGGTTCCTTCGGTGCGTCCTCCTGCCACTTGCCATAGCGTTGCCAACGTTAAAACATGTTCCTCTCACTGTTGGAAAGTCCCCATCGGTGATGCATACTTCTTGCAAAAAAAAATGAGCACACAGTTAGCCGTGATATCATTAATGATAGTTGGCTTGGCATCGTTGATTTCTTGCCGCGGTATTTTCATAGGGAGCGATAACAGCGAGCCCAGCTGCTGGCGGCACTAACACGTCGCTTCAAGTGGCAGCGACGTTGAACTCTTCATTCAACCAGAGCTCCACCAAGCTGAAGGTGCGCATCCACTCCCGGCGAACCGAAGCGCGGCCTTCCAAGTGCCTTATCTCCGCACTGTCGCACCTGTTTTTCTCTATGGCGTTTTTACGACTTAAACATTGGACACCGTGTTCCTCACTTGGCTCGGCCATTTTGGTGTTGAGGATTGTGCCAGACGGAGATGGACGCGCTGCGGCAGTCCCTCACCCGGTTAGACAACTTCTCCGCACAATCACCAGTCCCAATCCAAAAGGCCGCCACCATCCCGTCCCCTTCTCCGATGCCGACACTCGCGCCACCGCCTTCACCCTCGCCGGCGGCATTATCTCTAATGCCTTCACAGACTGTTGTACCTGTCCAGCCGACTCCGGCGAATCTCCCGGCATATGAGACGCCCTCCTTCTTGGATCAAATCTCCGGTGCAGCCCCTCTCGCCCGTCCATTGTGAAGCCTACTCATAACGTTGTGCCGCAGAGGCTCTTTCGGTCTCCCTTCCTCCTTGCGTGTAGACCCACTCTCGTCAGCCCGATAGGCACGCCCTCGACACCAGGGTTTGCGCAGCGTCCCCCTTGCAGAGACGAGCATCAGGAGGGCTTTCTCGCGGGGTGCACGGGAGGCAAGTGAAGGGGGGTCGAGGAAGGATGGCACCCACGCCACCCTCCGGTGGGGTGCACGACCAAGGAGGAGCCTGGTGCATGGACGTGAGGCAAAGCAGGCAAAAACCCTTTAGTTGGAGGGGGGGGTCCCAGGAGGTCGCGACCGTGCGACACGAAGGGAAGCCCCCCTTTCGGTGGTGTGCACGGCCCAGTGGGTGCTGAAGGCAGGGGGAGGCTCCGAACAGTGGGACAAACGGATGGCGCTGAGGTGGCAACCGACTTCAATTCTTTCTTCAACAACCTCGCCACGAAGTACGGCCTCTTCACGCCGGAAACGCCGCAGCAGCCGGCCCCGCAGCTGCACCAGGCCTTCGCCCCTGCCGCAGCTTCCCCGAACCCTTTCGCTGCGCCGCCGCCCGCCGCCGCCACTGGGGCCCAGCAACCACCGCTGCCGCAGGAAGGGGGGCAGTCGACGGGGGGCGGGGGTGCGAGCCGGAGCCGGATCGAGCCGGAGCTGGATCGGATATCCGAGGAGCGCAGCGCGGACATCTCCCCGATCTCGCAGGAGCCGGGAGAGGAGGAGGCGCGCTCGAGGCGCAACGGAGGCCCGCGCACGCAAGCCCCCACCCCCTCTCGACGCCGCGAGCCCTCGGCCCAGGCCCGCCCCTCCCGGCAGGCGAGGCAGGCGGGCAGCGGCCACAGGGTGAGCGGGGCGTCGGACACGGAGGGGGAGGAGGATGAGCGGCACTTGGAGCGCCGTCCAGTGCATCGCAGCAGCAGCCGGGGCCGAGAGGGCCACGAGGACCGCACGGGCCGGCGCCAGGAGCAGCACTCCAACCGCAGTGACGCACAGGACTCCCTTCCTCGGCAAGGTCAACCCCACCACGAGCTGCGCACCTTGCACCTCTTCCCATCCTCCTGAGCAGCCCCACCTTCCACAGCTGCATCTTGCGCACCCCAACTTCATTGCCCCCTCGCAGCGCCCTGCCTGTTGTGTAGCCCTGCCCCCCTTCCCGAAGGGTGCTCCCTACTTCATAGCGCCCTGCCCACAGCTCCTCGCCTGTGCCGTCTGTGACCAGATGGTGGCTACCGCCACTCTCTTCCCTCCGTGCGCCCCTCTCTTCGCCCCTCTAATGCGCGCCTCCGATATGTGCCGCTCCAATGTGGGCTAAGGCGACCGGCTGGGGTACAGAGGGACGACACGGCGGCGACAGGCATGCGCGTGCAGCGGAGGCGTACGACTCCGATGAAGGTGCCCCCGCCTGCACCGGCCTCATACTTCGTGCTCCCCGCCCAGGGATCAGGCACAGAATCTGTGATCGGCATGGTCCCTAGGGCAGATATTTCAGCCTGAGAGCGTGGATTGGGTCCATAGACAAAAGGATAGCTACGTGCAGCAGCCATTAGCAAGTCAGATATTTACAGCGTGTCGCCTCCCCGTGCAGCAGTCGAACTGTCTTCTTACTGCTCTCCGCAAGCGAGGACTCTGCTAAGAATGCGGCGAACCTTCGGGGTCCGCGTGCCGGCAGTCAGGCGACACTTCTTAGCGTGCCGTTGCTCTTTCCAATCTGTCAGACCTGCTGGCGTCAAGAGCCGATTCAGTGACATGTTTGCCGCTGATGCCGGGTATCATCCTCGAAGCTTACCATGGGTCGCGTGGCAAACCCCGGGGGTTCGGCTGGAGGGGGCGCGAGTCGGCAAATCCTGGGGGTTCGGAGTGGGAGGCGCGAGGCAAACCCCGGGGGTTCGGCTGAGGGGGCGCGAGCGGCAAATCCTGGGGTCTGGCTGGAGGGAGGCGAAAATCCTTCCGGGGTTCGGCTGAGGGAGGCGCGAGCCGGCAACCCGGCCCGGCGGAGGGGGCGCGCGTGGCAAACCCCGTGGGTTCGGCTGAGGGCGCGGGCAACCCCGGATTCGGCTGGAGGGAGGCGCGAGTCGGCAAATCCTGGGTTCGGCTGAGGGGGCGCGTGGCAGTCCCGTGGGTCGGGCTGGAGTGGGGGCGCGTGGCAAATCCCGGGGATTCGGCTGGAGGGGGGCGCGAGTCGGCACGCGGATCAGGTTGTGGGGTGGAGTGGTGTGCAGCACGACCCCGAAACAGGGGGAGGAGCGCGGCTCGGGAGGCGGCCGAGATGCAGCGCTCGCAAGACCGGGGGCGACAGTCTCGACGAAGCGCGCCTGCTGGGGACCGGCGGGCTGGGGAGGGCCCCGGGGCGCTCCGCCTGGAGGCCGCCGCTGCCCAGGAACCTCACAGCGACATGGAGGATAGGCGTGGCGAGAACACATTGAACAGTGCAGGTGACGACGCGGCGGAGGACAGTGATGTAGAACACAGAGTGGGGCAGCGGGGGAAGGAAGGCGCCCGGCGCCCACCGGTGTGCCGGCCAGAGCGGCCCGTCAGCAACTACCAGGCGCTGCGGGAGCACGCAGCATCACCCTTGAGGACGGAGGAGCAAGAGGCGTACCCAGAATTTGATTTCGATCAGTCCAGCGATTGGGAGGAGGGGCACTTAGGAGGCCCCCCTAGCCGTTCGCCGGAGCTGGAAGATGTCGACGCTGCCGCCAAGTCGGTCACCCAAGGGTGGTGAGTTTCCCCCCTGTGTGCCTGAATGGTAACGTCTGGCACGGCGCTCTCGATGGTCTTGCTGTGGATGCGGCTGCGTGAGGGAGGCGCATGACGCGTTGCAGTGGGTTGTCACGCCGACTGCTTCCGGCACTGACAGCTGTGGTGTTTCATGTTCAATTGTGATGCGCATGCCGTATGACGCTCTGCTTCATAAGCAGCGGTCATGCTGCGCTGTGCCGCGCTTGGTCATTGCGCCCGTGCTGCACACTGCCGTGCAGGGTTACGCTTGAGCGGGGTTCTCTCATCTACCCAGTGGTGTAGTTTGCATGGATGCGAACCGTGGAGCTTTGGGGTGAGGTATGGGTTCGATTGAGGGTGCCACTGGCGGCAGGCGCGAGTACTCCAACGACTTGTATGACACCGAGCCCACCCCATTCGGCACGGAGAACCGCCACCCGAACCACGAGCACCTGGGTGATGCCCGCGGCTCTGGCGAGGGCGAGCGTACCAAACGCAGGGACGGCCGGGCGCCGGAGCGTACCGACCGTCCCGACGACCGCGAGTGGAGAGGCAACTCGTCCGGGCGGGTGGAAGGCCGGGCGCCGGAGCGTACCGACCGTCCCGACGACCGCGAGTGGAGAGGCAACTCGTCCGGGCGGGTGGAAGGCCGGGCGCCGGAGCGTACCGACCGTCCCGACGACCGCGAGTGGAGAGGCAACTCGTCCGGGCGGGTGGAAGGCCGGGCGCCGGAGCGTACCGACCGCCCCGACGACCGCGAGTGGAGAGGCAACTCACCGGAGCACGGAGTACGGGGTGCAGCGCCCGAGCGCGAGGCGAGCCCTGAGCCGGAGTGGCCGGACTCTCCCAATCGCGAGTGGACCAGCCGCGCCCCGCCAAGCAGGCCCGCCAAGCCGCCGGCTGGGATCCCCTCCCTCAGGGAGGTGAACGCAAGGTACCCGCGCCGCATCTTGCCCCCTGCGCACACCCCCTCGGGGAACACACATGGCGCAGCTGCCTTGGCCATGCCCTTGCCACTCGTCACATCTGCCTCGCGAATGCAGCGCTGAATGGTGGAGTAAGCTGCCGCGACCCCACATCGCGGCGAGGGCGTCACTTGCATGTCACTTACATCTGGCCGGTCGCAACGAGCATACGGAGGTGCTGTACTGTGGG
>LGRX02034989.1:0-10296 GCA_001247695.2 Cymbomonas tetramitiformis | reverse complement strand
CTCAACAATCCCCTCAGCGCTCCCCTTGGCAATGCATGGCATCTGGGCCGTGGATGCATCATGAGAGAACGGACGGCGCGCTGCATGACATCTGGGCCGTGGATGCATCATGATAAAACGGACGGTGCGCTGCATGGCATCTGGGCCGTGGATGCATCATGATAAAACGGACGGTGCGCTGCATGGCATCTAGGCCGTGGATGGACTATGCGAAGCGCATGGCTGGTGATCTGACATTATAGGCATTCCTCACGAATGAATGCGTCAGCGCTGCCCACCAATCCCGGGCACTTCTCCGGGCGCACTGGCACACAGGTCCAGCAAAGCGGGGTCGGATGCGAGACGAAGCAGTCGCACTCTCACCTATAGCGCCATATGTCGCGCCAGGCCCAGGAAGTTGCACCGCCACGGCTGCGGGGTGCTCATGTTCCGCTCCCTTGCAAACTGCGGACGCTTGCGCCTGTGCCAAGAATAGCGAGCGCCGTGAGAGGGGGGCTTTGCGCGGATCAAAGATGTGAGCGCGACACTCCAGATTCCACCACAGCCTCTGCACGGCCAACGAGAAGAGCTGCAGTCAGAGGGGCAGCTTCAGCTCGAGGGCTCGAGTGACTCATCCCATCGACGGCGCCGGGATACACAAAGGCCCCTCCACGGTATCATGCCACCGAGAGCCGTTCACGGCGGGGATGCAACCTTGGCCCTCAAAGTTTGACCCTCCAGGGCCCTACAATCGCTGATCGGAGACTCTCAGGGCGGCTGTCACAGGTTGGCAGATCACCGTCAAGTCCTTCAGCTCGAGGATGGAAACTTCCCCCATCCTGCCCAATAGCAGATGGCGGGGCAGCAGCAGCTGCGCATGGCAGGCGCAGGCCCCTGACATGACTCCTTGAGGACGCTGCCCGCGTGTCAGCCGCCCTCCCCAGCCCCACCCCACCCCTTGTTTAATGCCAAGTCAGACGCGTCTCCACTGCGCTTAGGTGCTCAGCACGTCTACTCAGACGCCTCGCACGAGATTAGATACCCTGTGTCAGACAAAGGTAAAACTGCGCGCCAGGTGCATGCAGCTGCTCGGGAAAGATTCGAATCACGGATCGTGTCGAGGATGCCTGGACAGCCATCCAACGTGTCGAGGATGCCTGCACAGCCATCCAACGTGTCGAGGATGCCTGCACAGCCATCCAACGTGTCGAGGATGCAACCATCAACGTGTCGAGGATGCCTGCAAAGCCATCAACGTGTCAGGATGCCTGCACAGCCATCCAACGTGTGAGGGCATGCAAAGAAGCCATCCAACATTGTCGAGGATACCTGCACAGCCATCCAGCGTGTCAGGGACGCCTGCACAGCCATCCAACGTGTCCGGATGCCTGCAAAGCCATTAGCGTGTCGGGCGCCTGCACAGCCATCCAGCGCGTCGAGGATGCCTGCACAACCATCCAACGTGTCGAGGATGCCCGCGCAGCCATCCAACGTGTCGGGATGCCTGCACAGCCGTAACATGTCGGGATGCACAGCCATCCAACGTGTCGAGGTTCCTGCACAGCCATCCAACGTGTGTCATAGGATGCCTGCACAGCCATCCAACGTGTCGAGGACGCCTGCAGCCATCCAACGTGTCGGGATACCTGCAGCCTGTCCAACGTGTCGAGGATGCCTGCAAAACTTCATCCAACGTGTCGGATGCCTGCAAACCGTAACGTGTCGAGGATTACCACAGCCATCCAACGTGTGGTCACTGCACAGCCATCAACGTGTCGGGGATGCCTGCAGCCATCAACGTGTCGGGACGCCTACAGCCATCCAGCGTATCTGAGGATGCCTGCACAGCCATCCAGCGTGTCGAGGACGCCTGCAAAGCCATCCAACGTGGTCGAGGATATACCACAGCCATCCCAACGTGTCGGACGCACAGCCATCCAACGTGTGGAGGGATGCCTGCGCCATCCAACGTGTCAGGATACCTACACAGCCGTAGCGTGTCCGAGGACGCCTACAAAGTACATCCCAACGTGTCGAGTTTACAGCCATCCAACGTGTCGAGGATGCCTACTGGCCATCCAACATTAATGAGGATACCCACTCAGCCATCCAACGTCTCGAGGATGCCTGCAGCCATCAACGTGTCGAGGATGCCTGCACAGCCATCCAACGCATTAATGTCGAGGATGCTGCAGCCATCCAACGTGTCGAGGATGCCTGCACAGCCATCCAACGTGTCGAGGATGCCTGCACAGCCATCCAGCGCGTCGAGGATGCCTGGACAGCCATCCAACGTGTCGAGGATGCCTGCACAGCCATCCAACGTGTCGAGGATGCCCGCACAGCCATCCAGCGTGTCGAGGATCTGCTTTTGCAACACATCAACGTGTATCGAGGATGCCTGCACAGCCATCCAACGTGTCGAGGATGCCCGCACAGCCATCCAACGTGTCGAGGATGCCCGCACAGCCCTCCAACGTGTCGAGGACGCCTGCACAGCCATCCAGCGTCTCGAGGATGCCTGCACAGCCATCCAGCGTCTCGAGGATGCCTGGACAGCCATCCAGAAGGGGCGCAAGTGAAAAAGCTGAGAGGCGACGCACGAGGTGCAGCACTCCGTCCCGGCCTCTAGCAGCCGACCACAGCCAGACCGTGCGCTCCCCCTTTGGCGCTAGGCTGAAAAAGTTGACGGTCCCTGCGAACCTCCAGCCCCCCTTGTAACATCCTCCAGGGAGCTTCCTTGCAGCACTCGGTGCGCCCTTGTCAGGATCGCATACTCCAACCGCTCAGGTGGTCGCACAGCAAAGCGACAACACCGCAACTGATGATCCAACCGCTCAGGTGGTCGCAAAGCAAAGCAACAACACCGTAAATGATGATCCAACCGCTCAGGTGGTCGCACAGCAAAGCAACAACACCGCAACTGATGATAGCGTCGCTGTGCGCTTTGTGGCGAGGCGGGTTGTTGCATCTGTCCCTCGCTGGGGATCTGCATGTGGCGCAGGGTTGAGCTGGGGTGTTTGGAAAGGTGGACGTGGTTGGGTGAACGAGGCGCACCCACGAGGGAGGTGGTGAGGAGATGAGGGACTGGGAGGGAGGCGATGTGACTCGGCCTCGGGGGGAGGCTGGTGCCCAGGCCTCCGTGAGACCTCGGGCCGGCGTCATGCACCGATAGCGGCACGGGGGAGAAGGGAGATGCGCCTGCGTCACTCTCCACAGTACCCGCCACTGACCGGATGCACCTGACACACAGACTCCGTTGACGATCTTCAACACCGTAGCCAATACAACCCGCTTAACCGATTCCGAACTCAGTGCGTGCCACAGCCGAGCCCGGCCTGTGACACATCCCTGCTGGCAACGAGCCTGTTATAGAATCCCATCACAATGACGACCACTGCAAACCCCCTCCCAAATATCCGACACCACACGGCCAGCTGTATCCCCCAACTACTACCCAATACCAGCTACAACTCAGTCCACCCGATCCTTGCAACAACTGCGACATCCATACCCATATCGACACCCAACACCGCCGAGAACATCACCCATCCCGTGCCCAGATCCTACCAAGCCTACTTATCCCGGTACACGCTGCCGTGCTGAGGCCGCCCCTCGGTCCCTCCCCGAACCCCGCAGCTGCAGCTTCGATCCCGCTCACCCCGTGATCAACCGAAAGCGGCCGGACGTACCAGCAGCAGAGTTGCACTCCCATGCCCTGAGCGAAGTGTGTTGCCCTGCGACGCCAGAGGTGACACATAAGAACAAGCCTGGAAGTCTGTCAAGTTTACTCGGCATATATTTGCTAGAACACCGCTGGAGTCGGCAGGGAGATTCAAGGACCCTAAAACAGGGAGGCTGTGCAGTTTTGGAGGGAGGGGGGCAGGTGAAAGCCCTGAGGGCGCAGAGGGCCGCCGGGAATGAGGGGTAAACAATCGAACAGCAGCTGCTGGCCCCTCACAAGCAACAACTGCCAGAACGACGCAAAGCCCCTCCACGTGGTTTGTCAGAGCGCTACCTCGGAGGTCGCTCCAAGTTGCAAGCAACACGAGCGTGGTACGAGTCCGGGCAGACCCAGATCCGTCTGGGGTGCCTCTGTTGCCGTCCACCAAGCTCCCTCAGAGATCCAAACCCGTTGACTACGCGAAGCGCGCTCGAAGTAAGTTTGTGCAGTGGCGTGCTCGGTTGGTGCATAGCCTCCGCAGCTCGTCGCGTTTACAGCAGAGTCCGATTGCAGGTGACAGGCGAGGTTACGACTTTCAATCCGCTGAAGGCAAAACGAAAGTCCGAAAGCTGACAAATAGGTGCGCGTATCTTCTCAGTAGGAGGTAGATCGTTGAGAAGATACCTTGTGGCGCGTTCTTTTAAGTTGATGAAGCAGACCTGAGCGCCAGCTTGAGACGACAGTGTCAGGGTCGCTCAATGGGACAACAAATCGACGTTTCGGAAAAAAGAACAAAGAATAAACAGCTCCAGCAAGGCTATCAACTTATGTCACGGCGGATTATGTAGATGGCAAACCTGCGATGCGTTTATAAACGTAAGAGGCTTCAAGTTCGGCAGAGCAAGGCAATGCACTTCCGTCGACCCTATGACAGACAGTCGTGTGGACGCCGAGTTAGGGACAACAGGGTGAACAATCAAATATTGAACTAAGCGCTTCGAATATCAGGTCAGGATAAGGCGTTCAGTGTTTGTACGGCAGTCACTGCCTGCATCTTTCAATATTCCCCTACCATCCGCTAGCGTGAAGGCAGCGAAGCGTCCTCTGCCATCCGACGTCAGCGACACAACGTCGAGCACCGTACAAAACTTGTGTACCTGAAAATCAAGAGTCCTAATGCAAAACTTTATCACATTATCAAAAAGTGCATAAGTGCTGTGTGTCTGCATCTCCGTTGACTGAGCTGCGGGATCATCCTTGTCCGTGCACAGTGCCGCGTTCCCCGCGTGGAAACACGCTTCACCCGCAATAAAAAAACATACATCACTAACCTTTGGATTCTTCTGCTGCTGTTCAATTTGAAGATCCCTGAGTGACATCTGTCTTGATATGCGTCTGCGTAAAGACGTTTGAACGCTCGCAGATCAGCTGTTGCGTTTTCTGCTCGCCATTGTTGATTCCCAATAACTGAAACGCAATTACGTTCCAGGCCCTTATATGTTCCAATATTACGCGTTGAAAACAGTGTAGTATGAACGAAAAACCCATGCATTTGTATCCATTTCCGATGAAACTTGATAACTCAGGATAAACGCCTTGCTTTCCCCAAAGATTCAGATTACCCTTTCCCCAAAGATTCAGATCACCTGCCAGCTTGAAACCCCGAAATTAGGTTCTATGTTCTTCCCATCCGATCTTTCGACGACTTTCTAAGCTACCCATACCGTACGATCCGGGTGTGACTGAGGGGTGAGGACTCGTCCAATGATTAGCAAAGCATTCGGCATTCGCTCGGCTTCAGCAGGCGAGGGGTTCTCTTGTCAACGCATGCTTTGGTTTTTCAAATCCCTTCCAACAGTTACGGACGTCTTCAATAGAACACATCGCATAATCTAATGATATGGACGCATGCGAGAAAAGTTAAATAGTGCAGTACAGATCAGCTGAGATCTGAGGAGAATTGTCGAAGTCTGGCGAGTGACTTTCTGCTAAAGTCGAGTCGAAGCTTTCCACTCAATATATGAAACACGTATAGGCTGCAGTAACTCGATTGGGTGCAATAAAGCCTTGGAGACGCAGGCTGTGGGACAGCGACACGACCTTACACTGTGCAAACCTGTGTATCCTTAAGCAGCTCAGGTAGCGCTTCCCACACGATTCCTTGAGGCTTCCACTTTTAGTTTTTCTTGTTTCAAAATCTTCCACTGAGCGCGTGACACTCAACTTATTTGATTATTTCAGGTTCGACTCCTTACCATCACCCTCACTTTTTCACCTGCCTTCAATGCTGCTACGAGCATCAGTGAGTTCGCCCTGAATCGAAGGCGGGCCCATTATGTTTGGTGAGTACCTCGTTGCTTTCTCGCATGGATCCAGCTTTGTATTGTGGAATCATCTTCGGTGCTCATATCACATATTACGCGTCACTGGTTTTTGCCTGACGCTAGTTTTCCTTTATATTCTAGCCCTAAGTTTCAATAGGTCACTGTACGTTCTGATTGCTCTCACATATGTTGCATGCTGCAACAATATTTGCTGTAGGTGGTCAACAGAAGCGAGGAGCTCTTTCAACTCACAACAGCAATGACGAACAAGCTAGGTACATGTCTATTTCATTTCTGGCCAAACCTGTAATTTTCTCGTACAGTACGTTATTGCACCCGTCACTGCCCCAACGATCGAAAACGTAACAGTTTTTTGGTTATACTGTCTAGTTACCCTTTGTTGTGCCCTCCTTTCTAAGAAATGGCACACTCGAATACCTGGATTGAAGCGCCTTTCGTGAGTGGACAAAAATCATAGGAGGGCAGCCTCCCGTCAGCCTAAGTCAACAGCCCGAGGCATCACTGAGGCATTCGACGGGGACAATGCACCTGAGACGGAAATGATTGAACGTCCTTCATCATCATCCGCGCAACCTGAGCAGTCGGAGTCAGGTGCGTTCGAGCCACGTTTTGTCCTTTCGTTTTCCTGAAGCTGCGAGCGCTGTAACGTTGCTAGCTGCATGTGCCCGGGGAAGCAGTTCAAAATGCGTTGTGTGTCTGTACGTCCGCTCTGTGAAAGCTGTTGCCGAATTTAATCTTTCTATGGCGGCGTGGTTTTTCGTATAAAAACGCGATACCTCACTTTGAAACAAATCTGTCGCAACTCCTCAACTAACTTAGACCGCGTCACCTATGGTAGCAGACGTTGTCCGAATTTTAAAGTCCTATACCTGGTGCACCATTCCGAAAAGTTTCAGGAACCTCCTGCAACCTGAATTTGTTGTTCGCGTTGTGCTGCCTCTGCCACCTCTCGTCAGCCATCAAGCCGAACCTTCTGCCTTTTTCTGAGAGGTAGCTCTTTTTTCCTGACGGTCGATTTTCGTACGAATGAAAGTCTGCACAAATCCCTCTCAGGACTTTGCTTCAGGTGGGATCTATTATGCGACGCGGTATCATATGCAGGTTGTGGTACGAACCAAAGCGCGCGTGTAGGGTTGACATCAAATCAAGGCTCATACGCGGGGTCTTTGTGGACTTCAGGCGCAGGACTGCGCGCGAGATTCACTTCCAGCCTTGCGAGTCTACCTCCACCCTCGGTTGCACCCTACGGCCAGCCACACCCGATTCCAAACCCATATTAAATCTATAGTTCTGGCACCCTTTCGAATAGATATCTACACAAATCCCTGCTTTTGACGTGTGCAACCTTCTGAGGACGTGGTATGGCACAATTCCGGAAGTCTGGAATGAAGCAGTCTCACAAGTTCTCCGCTCCCCGCGGATCTCACCTTCTCCACTGCTCACCTGCCTTGCCAGTCGGTATTGCCTACTCCCCCTGCTGCTCCTTCTGCCCTCGGGTCTCAGTGTTGCCCGCTTCCCCTCACCCCTCAGGGTCGCCGTGCTCCCCCCACCTAGACCCCCTCCCCCCTAGTTTTCGCCCGGCTCCCCTCTCGGGGTTGCCATGATCCCCCCTATCTGCTCCCCGACCCCCCTCGGTTTCAACCGACTGCCCCTGTCTACTTCCCCATCACTCCTCGGTCAAGTCCATTCCCGCTTCCATCTACGATCTCACCTGCTGGCAGTGCTACTCCCTCTTGAGTCATCCGCTGCTTTTCTTATTCGTTCCTGATGCGCGGTAACCAGCTCTCACTTCGTGTTGCGCAGGTGTCCGAGACACCGCGGGTGCCTGGCCTCCAGGACCTGCAGAAGCACAGGACCTTGCTGGAGCGCCTGAGGGTGAGCCAACCCTCACCCACTGCGTTGCTTCTCCGCCTCCACAGGATGCCTGCGCGTACCTCTCTGCCTGCGCGTGCAACTGTGAACAGCTGCTCTTCTGATGAAATCTTCAGGGAAATGCTGCATTGAGGGAATCATATTTAGCTGATCCGGGCACGGCTCCTGCGGTGCTGCGCTTGGCGGTGACTTTTATGCGTGACAGACGAGCTTCGGAGTCCCACTGGAAGAAGGGCAGCATGGCTCGAATGAGGACGCCGCAGAGGTGGACCCCCTGCACCCTGACACAGACCAGCAGTTCATGGCCAGCGCCAGAGTAGCCTCCAGGTATGAACCAAAAGCAAAGATAAAATCATTTAGGACCAAGGATACGCCGTCTATTCATGACGTCAGTGCAGGCCGGAGTAATGGAGCCTTAAGGAGACCAGTGGAGAGGCCGGAGTGGATAAGTCGCCCTTGTTCTGAATTTAGGATGGATTCTCTGTGCGGTTTTGACAGCATATTCTTGCAGCAGCTGCTGTTTTACCGCTCATATTTTGACCCGTGCTACATCCTAGCCACCTACTGGTCTTTGCAATTCAAGGTACAATCCCATCCTCGAATGCTTCCCAGAGTTTTGCAAAGTTGGTGGCGCCCCGTCAAAGTATCTTGCGCACCCATCCGAATACGCTCTGCCAGTGAATTGGAGCCGCAGCAGAACTTTGGTGGCTTAAGATGAGATTTCATTCCTGATTTAGTCGAGCTTGAATGTCACATACGGTCTCGAGCCACCGCACCTGGGACCAAAGTGGCATGCCACCAAAGTCGCATGCCTCGAGTGCGCTAATGTCGGGCTCCCTGTGCCGCACTGTACCTGGGCACTGCTCCGCAGTGGCACCCGTGCACCGTCCCAATGTGCAGTATACAGCGCATGTTGGCCCTACAGCCTGGTCCCAAACCATCGCCAGGAGTTCCCAAGCGACATGCTAGCCTGTGAGTTCTCGGGAGACCATTGACCTTAACAGGGAGAGCATCCTGCACGGATGACGGTGACAGGGCTGCATGCGAGTGCGAGGAAGCACAGGTGTCAGCTGGTGGGGATGGGACGCCGGTCGCGCAGGATGGGACGGACGACTTGAGAATCGTGACACTCAGCCTGTGGTTTGTGTTCGAACCGATGCGGGTGTACTTCGGCTTCAGTGGCAACCTGCAAGAAAAGGCAAGCCCGTGCCCGGTCCCGCGCATTCCACGCCCTCTCCCTGAGTGTACCCGGCAGCTCTCCCGCGAGGCGGAATGTCAGAACTCATGCAGGGTCATGTCGTGACACCGGTGCGGCGTCCTCTGCCGTCCCCGTGCTCGATGTCACGCGGCAAACTCACATCAGGCGAACGTTCAGCTCATCGTCCGCCAGTTCTTTGCCATTGGACAACCGTGCTCTGGGGAAGTCTGTGGAGGTCAGACGACAGCGGACCATGAACATGACAAGTCGGGTTGATTATGGCTGTGATGATTGATCTGACGGTAGGTACGTGTTTTGTGCAGGTGCCGTTTTTGGTGCTCTTTATGCTCATCACTTTGTTCCCAATGCTCCCCATCGCTGGATATCTCGGCGTGGAGCAGCCTGTGTGTGCCCGCAAGCCCGCCCACTCCCAGGGCGCGGTGGCTGCCTGCTCGGACAGCTCGGGAGGGTGCAGCTCTAATTCACATTTATTGCATGGTGGCATGTTGATCTGTGGGTCCTTGGGGAACTCGGCTGATCGCCACAGACCGAAGATTCTGCTCTGTCCAGTCACTCACCACCTCGTAAAACGGCACCTCCAGCAGAGGGTGGAGGGCTGGGCTCCATGCGCATCCCCCAAATGTGCTTCAACAGCTCTGGCAATCGAGACTGCCTCTGCGATGTTTCTCACCATCGGCCCTTCACGCAATCTAGCGAGCGCGTGTCTATCCCAAGGCCACGCGCGCGGCCCCTTTAGAGCCAGGACGCCGCGCGGCCCCTTTAGAGCCAGGACACCGCGCGGCCCCTTTAGAGCCAGGACACCGCGCGGCCCCTTTAGAGCCAGGACACCGCGCGGCCCCTTTAGAGCCAGGACACCGCGCGCGGCCCCTTTAGAGCCAGGACGCCGCGCGGCCCCTTTAGAGCCAGGACACCGCGCGGCCCCTTTAGAGCCAGGACACCGCGCGGCCCCTTTAGAGCTGTGGACACGCGCGTCCCTTTTAGAGCCAGGACGCTCGCGCGGCCCCTTTAGAGCTGTGACACTGCCAGCGCGGCCCCTTTAGAGCCAGGACACCGCGCGGCCCCTTTAGAGCCAGGACACCGCGCGCGGCCCCTTTAGAGCCAGGACGCCGCGCGGCCCCTTTAGAGCCAGGACACCGCGCGGCCCCTTTAGAGCCAGGACACCGCGCGGCCCCTTTAGAGCCAGGACACCGCGCGGCCCCTTTAGAGCCAGGACACCG
>LGRX02034984.1:0-25559 GCA_001247695.2 Cymbomonas tetramitiformis | reverse complement strand
GTTCGCTCGCTACGCCTTGCTCCGTCAGCGCAACCATGCTCGGGCCACACCCCCTCCAATGCCCCCACCTACCACGGTCTACATCAACAACCTTTTGCACTAGAATTAGGGGTGTGCCGAGCCTCCATGTGGCAAGGCGCGGTAGTCCCACATCCCACCTGATGTCCTTCGTCATCTCCACCATGCATCTTGCCTTGGCCATCGAGCTACCCGCCGCTACAGCACGCCAACTGCACCCTACCTGTCGTCCCACCAATTCTGGGGGGTGGACCGTCATAGAGATATCCTGCCCTAGCCCCCCTTCGAAATCGGCGGATCCATGGGGCTCCAAGCCACCCCAGCGGTCGAGTGACCCTTCAGGGCATGTGTTACATTGTTTTCGATGCACATGGCACCACGAGACCGAGTTTGGATTCATTGGCCATATCGTCTCTATGACGGTCCGGTTTTTTTCAGCATTGCGACCCACGTACGCGTAAGACCCGAACCCTGAGAGCCGGCCTGCATTTCGAACCTCCCCACCCTGCCCCCCGCCAACCACCCCAAAAGTATTATTTCGCCACTCTTCTAGTGTGTTGGGACACCTCGCGCGCCGCACGAATCGAAGCGGCTCGCTCGCTACGCCCTGCTCCGTCAGCGCAACCATGCTCGGGCCACACCCCCTCCAATGCCCCCACCTACCACAGTCTACATCAACAACCTTTTGCACTAGAATTAGGGGTGTGCCGAGCCTCCATGTGGCAAGGCGCGGTAGTCCCACATCCCACCTGATGTCCTTCGTCTTCTCCACCATGCATCTTGCCTTGGCCATCGAGCTACACGCCGCTACAGCACGCCAACTGCACCCTACCTGTCGTCCCACCAATTCTGGGGGGTGAACCGTCATAGAGATATCCTGCCCTAGCCCCCCTTCGAAATCGGCGGATCCATGGGGCTCCAAGCCACCCCAGCGGTCGAGTGACCCTTCAGGGCATGTGTTACATTGTTTTCGATGCACATGGCACCACGAGATCGAGTTTGGATTCATTGGCCATATCTCTATGACGGTCCGGTTTTTTTCAGCCTTGCGACCCACGTACGCGTAAGACCCGAACCCTGAGAGCCGGCCTGCATTTCGAACCTCCCCACCCTGCCCCCCCGCCAACCACCCCAAAAGTATTATTTCGCCACTCTTCTAGTGTGTTGGGACACCGCGCGCGCCGCACGAATCGAAGCGGTTCGCTCGCTACGCCCTGCTCCGTCAGCGCAACCATGCTCGGGCCACACCCCCTCCAATGCCCCCACCTACCACGGTCTACATCAACAACCTTTTGCACTAGAATTAGGGGTGTGCCGAGCCTCCATGTGGCAAGGCGCGGTAGTCCCACATCCCACCTGATGTCCTTCGTCATCCCCACCATGCATCTTGCCTTGGCCATCGAGCTACACGCCGCTACAGCACGCCAACTGCACCCTACCTGTCGTCCCACCAATTCTGGGGGGTGGACCGTCATAGAGCTAAATAGAAAAATACGTGAATCGTGATCATGCATCATCGGTCCGGACCAGCGCAGGGTTGTGGGGTTATATAACCGCCCCATTATAAGGGTTATAGTTATATAACTATAACCCCACCAAAAAGGCCCGATCTTGGGGTTATAGTTATAGACCATATATCTTGAAATTACAAGTGCGTGCGTGAGGCGCTCTGACCCCCCTACACTTCCGACTTGGTCTTTGCGAGACTAGGGGGGACTTGGGACTTAGTCCGCTCACGAGAGGAAGGTGGGGAGGGGTGGGACATATGACTTGCAAAAGCCGAGACAAGGTCCCCCCTCCACCCCCACCTTGACCGTCCCCGTATCCCCCACAGACCTTGAATCCACCGACGGCGCTACCTGGCAGGGTATGGCAGATCTTCCATCTTCGTCTCTATCTTGCGTGGATCGCGAACAAGAATGTTGAAAATAGAGCTTGTGAGACACACGAGGATTCCGGTTCTTTCCTAGGTTTTTAATTCATGTATCCGAACATTGCAGCAACTTGTAAAATTCGTCCACTCGTTTCACCCAGGCGGGAGCAGTCGACATGCAATCGTTGTATATGCGCCTAGTAAGCGGAAGTGTGGAGCTTCAGATGGGAAAGGAAGTGCGAAGAAGACTCGCCCCGAGGCCGTTGTCGCGCTTCACCCTTTTCGCGGTGTAAACATGCCCAGTGACAAGATCGAGAAAACCGAAGGCGCCCTCACTGGGATCGTGTCATGTCCGGTGAAAAGCCCTCAAGGTGTTGAACTTTCACCAATTTTCAAGCTTTATGCGGAAAGACGCAAAGCCTCATCTAACATGAGGAAGTCAGTGTTGAGGTGGATGCACGACGTGGACCACGGTCTTGGGGACACTGGAAAGTTGGCAACCGCCGATCGAATGGCAAGGGTGGATGGGTGACACTTGAGGAGAGGCGGGCAGCATTGCGGAGGAATCCAAGCGATACACTTGAGGAGGCTCAAAGGAAACGGAAAGAAGCCATGGAAGTATATGTCTATGGTAGTAGGTTGCCTGCTACTGTAGTGAAGGAAGCATGGTCTGAGAATCCGAAGCTATCAAAATCCGAAATGGCTAGGCTGGCTGTTATCACAAATCTGAAGCATGCCACGATCGTAGCCCTGTTTGCCAAATATAATGCGGCTGCGGCCTAGCTGGAAAAAGTGCTTGTCGGCGGCTACCTTGCAGCCGCCGAGAAATCAGGGATTTGGCCTAAAAAATAAGGGATTTGGCCCGAAGGGCCTGAAAGGCCCGGCGCAAGGGCGATTTAAGGGCCCGTAGGGCTGTTGCGGAACGGAGATTTTAAGGGCCCGGAGGGCCTAGTAAGGTAATTTCAGGGGTGTAAATTGTAAGGTGATTTCAAGGGCCTGAACCCCCGAGATTAGGCCATGTAAGGTGATTTCAGGGGCCCGGAGGGCAAAGTAAGGTATAAATTGCAAGTGACGAAGAGACAGTTAATAGTAACTAGTACTGTAAGGCGCGCGCCGATGATCGATAATGTCAAGATCGAAGATGATGAGATGTTCCCTACACGCTACAGTGACACACGACAGTTCAACAGTATGAGTATCTTGGACTTCACAAGACACAGTCGACAGGCGAGTGACACGCAGTCGCCTTCGTTTCACTGAATTGTGAGAAGTGAATTCACTCTGTTTCCGTGCGGCCTGCCGACAGATTACGTGCGGTCTGCACAACAGATAGCAGTCAGCTGACAATATTCGAACATCAAAGCGTGTGCTCCTGCGTGGGGTACGTCGGTGGCGTGTAGCGAAGCATGTCTTTCAAATGCCGCTTCTGCGTCAAGTGCTTTAGTAGAAAAGACAATATGGATGATCACGTCGCGCGAAAGCACAAACTTGATGTTGCGGCAGAGGCCCCTTCCGTCAGCACATTCTTTTCCAGTCGCGCACCCGCTCCATCTCCTAGTGTAGAAGAAGCAGATATTGTCGAAGATCCTGTATCGATGGCTTTCGACTTAACCGAAACTGAACCTCCTTCGCCAAAGCGTACACGCTCAGATTTCGAGGGTTCAGCTTCGTTGTCAAACGCTTCTAACGCGCCTTCTGTTTTCACCACGCGTCATTTGACGCAACTGCTCATTTTGATTGCGATAATGACAAACTTAAGTTTAGTCACGGACGAAATCAAAGTCTCACTTTCTACGATGCCGCAGTCTGTTGCAGAAGCTGTTCGCTCCGAGTCCAAGCCAAGCAAGCAGCAAGCGAGAGACACTTGACTCAGGATGGTCTCATAATGGAGAGTGTGGTGCATTGGAATGCACCAGCTCCCCATCGCTCAGATAAGTTTGTGCGGGACGCCCTGAATCATCATTTTGGTGGACCGACGAAGTGGCATTTCACAACCTCAGATATCCGCGCTAAGGTTCACACCGTGTCAGAAGGTATTGACCGACTTTTGAAGGAAGATAGCAAATTCTCATTTATGGAGTGAAACAATGTACCTTATGATTTCATGGTATCTTATATTTTATTGATGATGATACTAGTATTTGGTATGAAGGAGAATATTGACAATATTCCTCATTTGTAGTGATTGTTAAATTTCCTATTAAGAATTGAGGGATTTTTTGGAAGGAATATTCTTTTTTTTCAAAATTTTCGCCTGCGGCGGGCATTTTCAGTAAATGGCCACTGCCCGCAGCGGCCGACATTTGCACTTTTTCCAACTAGGGGCTGCGCCCTTGAATAAGGAGGTGGCAACGACTAGGCGCAAGGCAGTGGGGACTCAGCGGTGTTGCATCCCTGACCTGAATGCTCCGCTCCCAGAAGAAGGTGATGAGTAGAGTGGAGAAATCGTTTCCATAACCATCACCATAAACATATTGTATATACATGTATAAACGAAGGCATAAATGTATGGATGCGGGTGCTGAATAGTGTATAATGATTACCACTATTTCGGAAATTATAATGAGTGAGAATGCATATAAATCTACGGTGGGAAGGGGGGTTGACTTGGGACCTTGGACAAAGGCGATTTTCAAGATTGGGGGTGTCGACCAATGACTTGCCCATTAAAATCAATGTCACGGCACGGCTATTATTGAATTGTAATAGCGACGTGCAAGTATTTGGTGGGTATGCGTGCAACAATCTGTAGACCAGAAGTGTATGCGTGAGCTCAATGCTCCGCATATACTCTAGCGCTCTCACGCATCATATGCGTTACCACCATCGAGTTGTGAACTCGAGAGCACTAGGTGAACTTGACGCATCGGCCAGACAATATAGCCTTTGATGCTCGCATGTTGTTCAGTTCATGCTCGAAGCGAAGACGCGTCTCTTCATAACAATTCAGTTCTTCAAGACTTGTCTTGCTTCGCTATCTCGATGCCATATATATGCTTGGCCTCTCGATGATAGATGTCACGCACCTTAGGTACATGGCAAACATATTGAATGTACATGTCATAGTCGACTGTACTGACTATACTTGACGACTGTATGTCATTTATTATGACATATGCCATGATATGATATGACATGTGTGACATGTATGACATGTATGTCACACCAAACGCAATTGGGGAGTTTGGGAGTTTTGGGAGTTGGGGAGTTTTACAATGGGAGGCCCTGAAAAAATTGAAAATTTGACCGAATCTAGGGTTTAAGATTTTCCCGAGTTGAATGTAATTTTATTTAATTTTCCGGTTGTTTTAGGGTTTAAGAAATATTCCTGATTTTCACTAAAAAAATCATCTTTTTCAGCCTGAATTAAGGAAGGTTTATGGGGTTTTTTGTGTTAAGAAAACATAAATTTTCAATTGAACTTGTACAATATTTCATGCATTTTTAAGCTTCAATTTTTTTTTCGAAACTCGGTAGCAAAATGATACTTTTTACGTCTGATTTTTATGAAATATGTTTTTGGGGGTTCATCGATGAACCCCTTTTATTTTTTTCTAGTTTTATATGAATTTCAGGCCTTTTTGGGAGTTGGGGAGTTTTACAAGGGGAGGCCCTGAAAAAAATGAAAATTTGACCGAATCTAGGGTTTAAGATTTTCCCGAGTTGAATGTAATTTTATTTAATTTTCCGGTTGTTTTAGGGTTTAAGAAATATTCCTGATTTTCACTAAAAAAATCATCTTTTTCAGCCTGAATTAAGGAAGATTTTTGGGGATTTTTGTACTAGGAAAACATAAATTTTAAATTAAACTTGTACAATATTTGCCGCATATTTGAGCTTCAAAAAGATTTCCGAGAATCGATGGCAAAATGATACCTTTTACGCCTGATTTCATGAAATGTATTTTTTGGGGTTCATCCATGAACCCCAACGATTTTTTTATGTTTTTTTTATGAATTTCATGCCTTTTGGGAGTTTCGAAAATTTTCGGAATTTTGGTTAAAAAAACCTTAATTTTTTAAGAAGCGGCTTTGAAGGCGAGAGTGCAAAATTCGGGGGACAAATTCAACTGTGATTTTTTTAATTTTGAATATAATCGTGAGAAGAAGAAAAGTTGAAGCTCTTAAGAAACCGCTTTGAAGGCGATAATGCAAAATTCGGGGGGAGGGGGGGATATGCAATTGTGAATTTTTTATTTTGAATATAATCGTGAGAAGAAGAAAAGCTGAACCTCTTAAGAAGCCGCTTTGAAGGTGAGAGTGCGGACTTAGCAGACTTAGAAGCTTCGGGAAGCGCTTCAAAGATCCTCTCAAAGCTCTTTGTTAAGGTTTCGCAGAGTTTGCTTTAAATGCAATTGCGAGTTGCAAAGATTTTTGAAGCAAAGATCTTTGAAGCAACTTAGATCTTTGAAGCAAAGATCTTTGAAGCAAAGATCTTTGAAGCAAAGATCTTTGAAGCAAAGATCTTTGCGCAAAGACTTTTCAAACATCTTTAACAAGCAGATTTTAAAGCTTGCGCAAAGAGGTTTGTAACGCTCTTTAGACTTTGCGGTGTCGCAAAGTTTGCTTAAGCAATCCAGAGTTGGTGGTTCATGTTTGCGAAAAGATCTTTGAAGCAAAGATCTTTGAAGCAAAGATCTTTGCGCAAAGACTTTCTCAAACATCTTTAGCAAGCAGAATATTTAAAAGCTTGCGCAAAGATAACTGTAAAGCTCTTTAGACTTTGCGGTGTCGCAAAGTTCAATACTTTAAAAGCAAATAAGAGTTGGTGGATGCTTGAAGCGCAAAGATCTTTAAAGCAAAGATCTTTGCGTAAAGACATTCTCAAACATCTTCACCAAGCAGATTTAAAAGCTTGCGCAAAGATATTATTAAAGGTAAAGCTCTTTTTGACTTTGCGGTGTCGTATAGTTTGCTTAAGCAATTGAGAGTTGGTGGACGCAACTTGCGCAAAGTCATTCTTAAACATATTTAACAAGCAGAACTAAAAGCTTGTGGAAAGATGTTGGTATTAAAGCTCATTAGACTTTGTCGCAAAGTTTGCTTAGGCAATTGAGAGTTGGTGGAAGCTTGCGAAAAGATCTTTGAAGCAAAGATCTTTGCGCAAAGACTTTCTCAAACATCTTTAGCAAGCAGAATATTTAAAAGCTTGCGCAAAGGTGTCTGTGAAGAGTTTCTTTAGACTTTGCGGTGTCGCAAAGTTCAATACTTTAAAAGCAAATGAAAGTAAGTGGATCCAAGCTTGCGCAAAGATCTTTAAAGCAAAGATCTTTGCGTAAAGACATTCTCAAACATCTTCACTAAGCAGATTTAGAAGCTTGCGCAAAGATAATTGTAAAGCTCTTTTTGACTTCAAATGCGGTGTTGTATAGTTTGCTTAAGCAATTGAGTGGATGCTTGCGCAAAGACATTCTTAAACATATTTAACACTGAGATCTTTAACCTTTTAAACCTCTTGCAGATTTCCTTAGGACACTTCTTCAAGAACTGTCCTGAAACAGATGTAAAAAGAGATGAGTTTTTAAAAAGCGTTCATCGATGAACGCTTTTAAAAAAACACTGCTAAAGAAACAGGTTTTTTTACCGGTTTAAAGAAAAGCGTTCATCGATGAACTCTTTCTTTATTTTATTACTGAAACTTGAGTATTTTAAACTGTTTTTAAGAAAAGCGTCCATCGATGAACGCTTTCCTTGCTTTCCCTATTTTTTTCCTGAGAAAAAAGCTGAATCACACAGAAATATCGCAGATTTTGCAACTCCAAAGCGCAAAGTTTTAAGAAAAATACAAGGAAAACTAAGAAAAGCGCTCATCGATGGACGCTTTCTTAAAAACAGTTTAAAAAACTCAAGCTTCAGCAACAAAATAAAGAAAGCGTTCATCGATGAACACTTTTCTTTAAACCGGTCAAAACACTTGTTTCTTTAGCAGTGTTTTTTAAAAAGCGTTCATCGATGAACTCTTTTCTAACCTTGTCTCTTTTCTACCTTTTTCAGCGCAGTTTTTTGGAGGCATGTTTGCTTGTTTCTTTTGACTTTAAATCTTTGCGCTTTTACCACACTTTTTCTAGCGCCGCAGTGAACAGGCACTCTCAACTTCGAAGCGGCTTCTCCGGAGCTTCAACAGTTCTTCTTTTCACGATTATATATATACATACAACCTTATATATATATATTTTTTTTAAATCCCTTTCCTCTCCCCCTTTTTCCCAGCTCCCCGCGGGCCTTCGTCCCGCAATTTTCCTCCCTTCCCCCTTTCTCCCGGCTCCCCGCGGGCCTTCGGCCCACCGAATCTTCCCCCTCCCTCACCCTTTATCCCAGCTCCCCAAGGGCCTTCGGCCCGCAATTTTTCCCACCTCTCCCTTCCACCTTTTCCCCGCTCCCCGCGAGGCTTAGGCCCGCAATTTTCCCTCTCCCCGGTCCCCCTTTTTCCCAACTCCCCTTGGGCCTTCATTACAATTTTATCCCCTCCTCCCCCGTTCCCGACTTCCCGCGGACCTTCCGGGCCACGGTACCACCCTCTCCCCCCCTTCCCGGCTCCCCACGGGCCTTCGGCCCGCAAATTTCCCCCTCCCTCACCCTTTTCCCGGCTTCCCCGAGGCCTTCCCGGCCGCAGATTTCCTCCCCTTCCCCCTTTCTCCGGCTCCCCTTGCAGGGCCCAGCCCCGGCCCATCGAATCTTCCCCCTCCCTCACCCTTTATCCCAGCTCCCCAAGGGCCTTCGGCCCGCAATTTTCCCTCTCCCTTCCACCTTTTCCCCGGCTCCCCGCGAGGCTTAGGCCCGCAATGTTCACTCTCCCCCGGTCCCCCTTTTTCCCAGCTCCCCGCGGGCCTTCGGCCCGCAATTTATTCCCTCCTCCCCCCCCCTTCCCAGCTCCCCGCGGGCCTTCGGGCCGCAATTTCCCTCCCTTCCCCCTTTCTCCCGGCTCCCCACGGGCCTTCGGCCCACCGAATTTTCCTCCTCCCTCACCCTTTATCCCAACTCCCCACGGGCCTTCGGCCACTGTTTTCCCCTCCCCCCGTTCCCGCTCCCCACTTGGACCTTCGGGCCTGAATTTCCCTCCTTCCCCCTTTCTCCCGGCTCCCCACGGGCCTTCAGCCCACCAAATTTCCCCTCCCCTCACCCTTTTCCCCGGCTCCGCAGACAGCCCCGGCCCACGGGCACACCTCCCTTCCCCCTTTTTCCCAGCTCCCCGCGGGCCTTTGGCCCATCGAATCTTCCCCCTCCCTCACCCTTTATCCCAGCTCCCCAAGGGCCTTCGGCCCGCAATTTTCCCTCTCCCTTCCACCTTTTCCCCGGCTCCCCGCAAGGCTTAGGCCCGCAATTTTCCCTCTCCCCCGGTCCCCCTTTTTCCCAGCTCCCCGCGGGCCTTCGGCCCGCAATTTATTCCCTCCTCCCCTTCCAGCTCCCCACGGGCCTTCGGCCCTTTGGTTCCCTCTCCTCCCCCCTTCCCGGGTCCCCCACGGGCCTTCGGCCCACCAATTTCCCCCTCCCTCACCCTTTATCCCATTTCCCCGCGGGGCCTTCGGCCCGCATGGTCCCCCTCCCCGTTCCCGGCTCCCCGCGGGCCTTCGGGCCGCAATTTCCCTCCCTTCCCCCTTTCTCCCGGCTCCCCACGGGCCTTCGGCCCACCGAATTTTCCTCCTCCCTCACCCTTTATCCCAACTCCCCATGGGCCTTCGGCCCACCATCTGTCAGCGTCTGCAAAAATAGAGACAAAGCCAACCAAAGAAATTTCTGAAAGTGGTAAAAAAATTAAGTTTTTTTCAACCAAAATTCCGAAAATTTTCGAAACCCCCAAAAGGCATGAAATTCATAAAAAAAAACATAAAAAAATCGTTGGGGTTCATGGATGAACCCCCTAAAAATACATTTCATGAAATCAGGCGTAAAAGGTATCATTTTGCCATCGATTCTCGGAAATCTTTTTGAAGCTCAAATATGCGGCAAATATTGTACAAGTTTAATTTAAAATTTATGTTTTCCTAGTACAAAAATCCCCAAAAATCTTCCTTAATTCAGGCTGAAAAAGATGATTTTTTTAGTGAAAATCGGGAATATTTCTTAAACCCTAAAACAACCGGAAAATTAAATAAAATTACATTCAACTCGGGAAAATCTTAAACCCTAGATTCGGTCAAATTTTCAATTTTTTCAGGGCCTCCCCTTGTAAAACTCCCCAACTCCCAAAAAGGCCTGAAATTCATATAAAACTAGAAAAAATAAAAGGGGTTCATCGATGAACCCCCAAAAACATATTTCATAAAAATCAGACGTAAAAAGTATCATTTTGCTACCGAGTTTCGAAAAAAAATTTGAAGCTTAAAAAAGCATGAAATATTGTACAAGTTCAATTGAAAATTTATGTTTTCTTAACACAAAAACCCCCATAAACCTTCCTGAATTCAGGCTGAAAAAGATGATTTTTTTAGTGAAAATCAGGAATATTTCTTAAACCCTAAAACAACCGGAAAATTAAATAAAATTACATTCAACTCGGGAAAATCTTAAACCCTAGATTCGGGCAAATTTTCAATTTTTTCAGGGCCTCCCATTGTAAAACTCCCCAACTCCCAAAACTCCCAAACTCCCCAAATGTGTAGAATGTGTATGTCACATATGGCATCGGTCATATCCCTGACAGATCTCCCCTTGTCACGGATCGAAAGATGACAGACGCCCGCAGTCGCGATGTTGGTACGTCGTCGTCGATGCCACACGCATAGTCGATCATCGATCTGTAACAGTCCGATCTGTACGAGTACCACTGAAATGCGCGAGAGGATCATCATCCTCCGCGTAGCTCAGTTGGTTAGAGCGTCGCACTAGAGAAGCGAACGTCACGGGTTCAAATCCCGTCGTGGAGCGCTTTCGCCCCATGACGATATATATGATTTGACCCGGCTCGTACAGTGAAATCCCCGCACCGATTTCCAACCCTAACATTGGTATCGAAGCGACGGTTCGGAAACCGCCTCAGATGTAACGGCATAAGGCACACGATGTGACCTACGCTAAGATCGGGTATGCTCGGGCACGGCGATGTGACCTGCGCTACGATCGCGTATGCATGGGCACGATGTGACCCGCGCTGGTGACGTGGATTCGGGCTGCATCCCAAGAACTGCGATGCACCTTCGGTGCGATGGGCTGCATCCCAAGAACTGCTACCCAGCTTCATCGCAGGCTGCCACGTCATCACATCTGAGGTCGGACCTCTGAAAAGTAACTCGACACGAATGTCGTGAGGTCACGACACTTTAAAGAGGGGAGATATGTCATGGAGGATCGAAAGACGACAGACGCCCGCAGTCGCGATGTTGGTACGTCGTCGTCGATGTCACACGCATAGTCGATCATCGATCTGTAACAGTCCGATCTGTACGAGTACCACTGAAGTGCGCGAGAGGATCATCATCCTCCGCGTAGCTCAGTTGGTTAGAGCGTCGCACTAGAGAAGCGAACGTCACGGGTTCAAATCCCGTCGTGGAGCACTTTCGCCCCATGACGATATATATGATTTGACCCGGCTCGTACAGTGAAATCCCCGCACCGATTTCCAACCCTAACACCCCTCTTAGAAGTGTTGTGACCTCACAATATAGGAAGCATACCTTTTGTATAATGTTTTTGATGTCGAGCTGGTCAGTCTTCTTACACCAGTGAGGTGTCCCTCAAGGTGTTTTAGGATATCGGGGGGAACTGAGCCCACTTTATTAAACCCTCACCTTACAGTTGCTTCTTAGGATGATGCCCCCCTTCCGTATTGCGTATCGCATTTCAGAGTGACGCTGATGAGTATATTGCATATCGTATTTCAGAGTGACGCTGAGTATTATACTGTACTTCAGGGTATCTCAATCCGTGGTTTACGTTGCGGAGAGATTTCGCGCTTGTCGATCGTTTCCACAGTATTGTTTCCACGGCTATTCTGGTGCATCTCATCCTTCCTCCCCGTCCAAAAAATTTCAAGAGGATCAACGGTCGAATGGAGGTTTGTTTTAATGCAGTCGGAGAATGCGTTGCTTACTTTGAGTGCCGTTAACACTTCTGAGATATCGGAGGGACATTAAGTACTCACAGTCCTCTTTAATTCCTCACCCAAATGCAAACTCCTTTCGCGTTTCGTATTTCAGAGTGACGTTGTGTCCAGTGCGTTGCGCTATTGCCGAAAGCCAGTTGTCGTCTTGTCGGCAAACCACACTAATGTGAATTTCGAACAGCCTATGTGTGTCAAACATAGCTTAGGATCACAACTCCATCTACCACAGTATCGTATTTCAGAGTGACTGGCCGTAAGACCCGAATGACAAACCACGGTCCGGCAAGGTGGATTTTAGCAGCTTTTATTATCCACGGATATTGTACTCGCTTTTTGTTTTGCGTATCTGTGCAAGGGTATGCTTTGTACAAGGCTCACTACACCTCAGCAAGGAAGGATCAATTCCCGCTCCTGATACAACATTCTGAGGTCGGAATCAGATCTGAAGTGTAGGGTATTTGATTAGGGGATGACGCCCCGCAGTTTTAGGGATGTTACCCTGCAGTTCTTGGGATGCAACCCTGCAGTGCTTGGGATGCAGCCCTGCAGTTTTTTTGGGATGCAGCCCTGCGGTTCTTGGGATGCAGCCCTGCAGTTCTTGGGATGCAGCCCTGCTTATTATTATTCCGTCGGCAATCATTGGCCAAACTCATCGGCTATCAGCTTATTGACTCACAAGCCACAATGTTACATAAGCTACGACCTATCGTGACCATATGCGGCAGTTATGCCTTCAGCATACGTAGACAATATGATTTTGTGGAACTCATAATCCCACCTAAGTTGCATCATGTTAAATTTATTTCGGTTTAAACAAGTGTTCAGGATTTGATAAGGGGTTGACGCCCCACGGGTCAAAGGTCACTGTCTCGTAAGCCTCGCCTCGGGCTGCCCACCCATTGCTCCGGGGATCAGACCCCCCCCATGGGGCGAAAGGACTTGGGGGAGTCTGATTCTTCCCCCCAATGTTCAAAACGGACTCTAGGGGGCAAATCACATTGAAGAGTCGGGGGGTTGGAACAAGGAATATGGTACGATTCCTACTAGTCACTAATGCCAATAATCGAAAATTTTCCTGCCTGCGGCGCATGTGATTGCCGAATACGGATGGCTCACGGGACGCCGGTATCCCATGGACGTGTTTTCGCCGAGCGCCGAGCGCCGAGCTTCGAGGAGCAGCGTCCCGGCTTGGCACAGGCATGGTGCTTCTTTCACCACAAGGGAACTGGAAATATGAGAATGACCAAGATATCCGAAGACAGGAGGGCTTGTTGTTGGTCTCGAGTTGCTGTCTGGCTGCTTCATCTCGAGATGGGGCTGCATACGGACACAAACTGTGCAAACTATACATTTGACGCGTGCATTGGTGCATGACTTTGGTGAATTGTCTTGTCATGAACCTGGAATGAATGACGGCAGATGGCTGGAGCGGAGAACAGTGTGAGAGGATCGCCGGATCTCACTCACTCGGCTCTTATTCTCTCTTGGTCTTAAGTGTTGCTGTTATGGATTTCGATGCCTGAATGGCATACCCGGCAATTCTTTGGCTCAGCTGCTTCCACTCAGACACTGATGACAACGACTTGTGCGCCAGCCTCTCTAGATGTGGGGGGAAGCCGTGGAAACAATTCATCAATCAAAACACATGTTGCCAAGGCTGATTCAACGAATTCTTCAGCTCTTGAAATCCGACAATCAGCATCTCAGGCTGTTGATGTCAAGGCCAATGGTCTTAAGCTTACAATATAGCTTATTCATATTTCAATGTCTAAACAAAAGCCATCATTCTCATATGCCAGTGCTCTTCAGATATAATGATAGAGCTGCAGAAATGTGCATCTATGATTTCTTCATAATGAACTTCATGTTTCAGTAAGTCAAAGACTTTATTTGATGTTTCAATCGGAATTTGAACCAATAAGATGTGCCGTGTCATCAAACTTTATGAGTGCTATGCACAGATGCTGGAACTTTTCATAAGATTTCTCTATATAATCTTTCAAGCAAAAATCACAAAGATGTAAATCAATTTTTGGCAGCTGTATGAAGAATGAATGAATCTATACTCCTTTTGCCCCCTTTAAAAAGAGGTGTGTCAAACCAATCAGATGGTGATGCGGACGGAATGCTATTCAATTAGCATGGCATGTGAAAGATGGCTCTGATGGACAGTCAGAGAGGACTGAGATAATTTATCGAACAAGTTCCTTCAAGGTAACAATGTCAATATAAAAAAATACCGATGCTCTCAACGTCGGACAGACAACATGACTGACGCTCTGAATGTGGCGCATGTTAGATGTTGTCAAATGCCAAAGTTGATTCACTATGATTCAATATGCAGTTCTTGGGTTGCAGCCCACATACCTTGTCGGTTCAGGGTCACAATGGTGTGCCCAACTTAGACAATATTTCTGGATGATGATTTTCATAATGAACAACGAAACCAGTGATGGTACCGAAGCTAACGTTGGTATCGAAGCTAATGGAGATTCAATCAATAATATGAATATCATTTCTCTCCTCTCGTAACGGCTCACAGATTCGGTGTATGTAGTGACAACAACTTACTACGAGCTGTATTTTTGTCCTTGATGAATGGCTATCCGGAATGTCATTTCATTGTGACTAGAACATGGCATCGCCTAGTGATATGTGTGCATATGAATCACTTCAGTACATGATCACATATCTCAATGGTGTCCATTTTTGGGGGGCATACACTATTTAGGGACTTGTCATGTTAAAGAAGTATGAATGATTAATGTGGCATTTCAACGAATGCCGACAGGATTGTGACTTGCTGATGGCTATGTACCATTAATTTAAAACTTCCGTCACTTTCCAGAATGAGAATGAAGGATGTGTAGCGCAGTTCTTGGTTGGTGCTGGAAATCATCGGTAGATTGCGGGTTCGAGCCCCGCCGTGGCTTCTCCCAGGGCCTCGTGGCCTAATGGACAAGGCGACAGAGTTCTAAACATTCCAGAATGAGTTTTCAAAGAGTCATAATTCTTCAACGAATCATGAGTATCTCATGTGACATAATGGTATGAAACCACAAGTATGATGTCAATATATATATGTGGATGGTTTATACCATTGTATGCTATTCCACAAAGTAACTAGTGATGTCAGAATGAAACAAGTTTGGACAATTGCAACTCAGTACAAACCTGAGTGCATTCAAGTCCACTCGTGTGCTCAGAATCTGAATCTAATGTACTTTATATATGCACAGGATATAATATATTCTCTGTGTGATTCTGGATTCAGGAACTAGAGTCAGTGAAAAACTCCATTCATATTTCAGACGATGAAATCCTTATTTCCTTAGGTGCAATAACCTATTTTAAGGAATAGGCACAATTGGTTTTCATGTCATATTCAATATAAGTTTCAATCGATTTTCTCGATTCTGTTACCTTCATAATGAACCGACTGGTCAACTTTACAGCATAACCCACTCCCCCTTGCTGAAGGAGATGGCTCCCTTTTTAGGGTCATACTAGGGCGATACGTTGGCTGTTTTCATATGACACATGGAACGGACGGTATCAAAACCGTTGAAAGGAGACATTCAGGGCACATTTCTTATGGGGATTGGCCGGCCCGGGGCCGTTAGAGGTCCCCAAAAATCACCCCGGGCCGATTGAGGGCCGAACAATTTTTATCTGCCGGGCCGTAACGCAAAATGACACGAATGTCCCGATTTCAAGTCGGGCCAACTGACCGATAGCGGGCCGTGATAACATTCGTAGCCCTTGGGCGGTCTACGTATGCATACTGGTCGCAATCAACGTTTTACTTATCCATTCGCCCCGTAATTTGTTTTCACCTGTAGAAGAAGAGTTCAATGCCATCATTCTATGCTATATATCGAACGTAGATATGCGGTCAGTTTTCAGTGCAATCGGAACCGAAAACGATATAGTGGGTTTCGGCCACATTTAAGGTGACCGGGCTGGTCGAAGGCGGGCCGAGTAAGCATCGAGTGTCGGCCGGCCCGGCCGAAAGCGGGCCGAAATATTTTTCAAATGCGGGCCGAGAGCGGATCCTGGAAGATATGTGCCCTGGAGACATTCTGCTCTATAAAGAGTAGAAACAATCATATGCACTGTATATTTTGATGTGCACAACCGAAATGGCATGTGATGTAATAATCTCACAGAATAGGCATTGTTCAATGGCGGTATGATCAGATATGTAATCAGATGACCGGTATGGCTTATTCAGCAGGCATGACAACCTCAAAGAGATGCCAATACAAAGATATATTTCAAGACGTAAGGGCAATAGGTTTATTATGTAGAAATAATAATAAAACATTTACGTCGATGAGTAAGGCAACGCCTTCGGAACGATCTATGGCTACTGCCCGACGGTCCGGTCCTATGACAAGGACCGTACGTGAATTCGGGCTAGCAAGTGCGTTTTTAGATATACTTGATATATGAGTGCTTGGGCATCATTTTTAGATGTCAAAGAATTTATCTTGAACGTGTCAATGTGGTTTGGGCGGTATACTCGATTTGGACATGTGAGGAGATGGTGGAACTAGTGGGGGTAGCATCGCTTGAAATTAATTAAAATGACCGGTCCTATCACAAGGACCGGAAAGGGCGGAGCTTCGTTCACTTATGAAATGGCTTTAGAATGCGTATAGCGCCCAAATCTAACATATGTGGGACCTGTTTATGATATATATCATGAGCGCTACCTTGAAGACCCATAATATGCCCACAAATACAGCTCACTAAGTCCACACATAGAAGAAATATGAGAATTCCTGAAAATCGGTGATAAAAAAAACCTGCACCTCTTTAACTTTGCCGATGCATACACGTCATATCAGCGCGTCTTTCAGGTATGTAAAGCGTTCAAAAATTCATTATATATATCTGGAATAAGACGTTTACGTGCAGGATGAAAATTCTAGTATATCCTCACTCGTATTTGCACATCAAGGGCAGATTCCCTTCCTAGAAGAAATAAGGTGTGAAATTTAGCAAAAAGATAGGGTTTCAACCCCAAACCCAAACTTCAAGGTGTAGATATGAACCAATATGCATCGAAAACGTGCACAATCTTTTGCGCATGATTGGATATTATGTTAGGGTTCAAATTGGTAGGTTGACAAGCTTATCATACGCCAAATTCGATTGGATAAAAATTGTGAAAAGATAAGAGGTATTTACCACCGTCCTTCAAGAGTTGCAACCAAAAAATGGTAGGGTGCCTTGTACAAATGCATTGGATACAGTAATCACTCACCTTTAAAACACCTTTAAAACTCACAGAAAAATCCAGGTCATCAGCCAGCTTTTTTCATCGTGTTGGGTACCCCCCTCCCCCCCGCCAGCGCCAGCGGCCTATGAGAACGCTATGTATAGTGGACCGCGATCTCGTGAGCCAGCCAGCGAATTCCATAACCATCCACGTACGTGGACACCTTCCCTAGCCAGCCCGTTCTCTTAAGGTGTCCATTTTCCGAGAAAATGGACCCTGAGAGCCGTGCGATAATAGATAAGTATGGCGTGAGATATGGCCAAAATGGTAAATCGAAGTTTCGTGCGAAACATAATCATGAAAAACCATCAAATATACAGTAATCACCCACCTGTAAGAAAACAGAAAAATTCAGGTCAGCCAGCTTTTCTCATCGAGTTGGGTACTTGATTGGGTGGCTGACTGTTTCCTTAACGTCGAGTTTCCTTAACCCATAACCAGCTCCGTGTTACGGAAACGTAACAACCACTCAAACTTGATTTTCTCAGCGTCAAATGCGTCAAATTCACTTTTGAAGACAGTCCTGAAAAGCTTTCAGTAAGCCACATGCAACCATGCACTTAAACACACTCAACTTCCATCGATTGCCAAAATATTTATAGAAATGTATTTATTCTCAACGTGATGTCAGTGGATCACATATTGGGTGTATACACACGCGTGTTACACCTAACCTATTAGTAACCGGTTGCCCTAACTACATGTTTAGTGCTTGATAAAAGTTTTACTTGGTGTCAAGGGTCGATATTAGCGCTTAGTTTTATCTTATAGCGCGCGATATCACCCATTGTTTCCTGTCAAACATCACGTCGTGAATGTCCGTGTCGTGCATTTTAAACGCAACTATGCAACCCGCCTTGCAAAGACCTCTATTCCGTTATTTTCAAAAGTTCGTTTAGGCAAAAAATGACGAAGTTATCGCCAAAATTGTGCAATTCTAAAAAGCCTGCGATTCTCATCGCTGGTTAGGGGTTAAAGGTGAGTGATTACTGTACCATATTTGCCAATTTTCCCAGCAATTTTTTCTTATTTTAAGAAATGCTTCTCCAGCTAGGCAGCTAGCGGCCATTTTCCTTATTTCAAGCCATCTCACAAGTCGGAAAATCCAGCCAGCTTTTCTCATCGAGTTGGTAGACCCCCCCCGAAACGCCGGTTGTTTCCTTAACGTCGAGTTTCCTTATAAAAGGTGAGTGATTAATGTATTCCTTATAAAAGGTGAGTGATTAATGTATATCGCATTATATGACGATATAAGGTACGTGGCGCATATTGGCACTAAGTTTAGGTCCTAAGGGTACTACGATACGGAAGATAGGGTCTCTGACCGTCAAGAGAACGCCCCAAAAAATTCCCGAAGCTCCGGTCCTTGTGATAGGACCGGACGCGATTTCCGGTACTATGACAAGGACCGTCGGGCAGTAGCCATCTACACGAGTCTGTTCCCCTCATACATACAAACCCTCATACAAACCCTCATATTATGTAGCCTTCAAAGGCAGCTAGCATTTATGCTGCATTTGTCAGCTCTGTGGCGTTGACTTAGGTGTTGTACTCAGGCCGTAGCCTGCATATTGCATTAAGTAGCATTTGACACCTCGTTAATGATCCAATCAGATGATGTGTATGAAATATCAAGAATGGTTGCCCTGTTTCGGTGATCATCGGTGGCAGAGGCAATGGTGCGTGCACCGAGTCATTATACAATTCTAGTCTGGATACAGGCTAGGTCAGATGTATACAAATATCTAGGTCTTCGAAATCAAGTTCATATGTACGTCATGGCTGATGACCTTAGAACTCATAAACGGTTCGATACAGAATTCATATCATTTCTGCAATCAAAATTGACTTTCAATCAAAAGATGTGTGTCAACTTCATGGAACTCTGCATGGTGTGACTGTGTATAGTCATGTTGATTACCAAAACAACAACGATGATGCAACTTGCTTGTTTACTATTTGTGTTTATTACGTATTCGATTTTCAGTTGTATTTTTTTAGCTTCTCATCTTCCCCCCTCAAGGAAATGTAAAGTGCTAGGCGGTTGTCAGTCGCCGTTCAAATACACTGTATGCGTTAAAACAAAATGCAACGCTACGTACCCTCCAGCGGCGAAGTGGTTTGCTGTTACCATCATCGTATGTTGTGGGATATCAAATATATAATCAGAGAGCATGTGGTAATGTGTGTTACCGTGTTGTCGATATCGGAGGGACTGTGTCCTCTTTAAACTTCTCATAACTATATGTATAATCGTGTTGTACTGATTTCAACACCTTCTCTATGAGTGATTTATTGATAAACGTTTTACGTATTAACACTCATCAATAAGAAGTTAGTCCACCGGAAATTTCAAATCCCAGGACATCTATTACTCATCTCTGTGAGTTTAGACAGCGTTGTACTGATTGCAACGCCTTTTCTGATGATGTATATATCACAGATTATACCAAATGTGGTGATCAGTCCAGTGCAAAATTTGATACCGGAATGTACACCCTACATTCTGGGAAAATCAGAAGACGTCTAGAAGACGTCTTCTGAACGTCTTATAGACGTCTTCGTAGAAATGATGTCTTCTGATTTCCAGAAGACGTCTTCTAACGACCATATCGCAAAAATGAGACACGCGGGTGTCTCATTATATTCTCATTTTTTAAAAAGTTATGATAACGAGGTTTTTTTTATATGACTAGATAGCATTTGGAGAGTAGATAATGACACGTTATTTCAAAATTTAAAATTTTAGGGTATAGCCCGAAATTTGGGGTTTCCAGGCGATTTTTCGCCCCGTTTCGGGCGGTGCTCAGGTGTCAATCGGCGGAAGTTATGATAACGAGGTTTTTTTTATATGACTAGATAGCATTTGGAGAGTAGATAATGAACGTTATTTCAAAATTTGAAATTTTAGGGTATAGCCCGAAATTTGGGGTTTCCAGGCGATTTTTCGCCCCGTTTCGGGCGGTGCTCAGGTGTCAATCGGCGGAAGTTATGATAACGAGGTTTTTTTATATGACTAGATAGCATTTGGAGAGTAGATAATGACACGTTATTTCAAAATTTGAAATTTTAGGGTATAGCCCGAAATTTGGGGTTTCCAGGCGATTTTTCGCCCCGTTTCGGGCGGTGCTCAGGTGTCAATCGGCGGAAGTTATGATAACGATGTTTTTTTTATATGACTAGATAGCATTTGGAGAGTAGATAATGACACGTTATTCAAAAATTTGAAATTTTAGGGTATAGCCCGAAATTTGGGGTTTCCAGGCGATTTGTCACCGTGATTCGGGTGGTGCTCAAGCGCCATTTGTTGAAAGTGGTGATAATGACGATGTTTTCATATTGGATACGTCAAAGTCATTCCAAACAAACTGAGTCTGAAGAAACTTTTGTTCATATCTTACATACACCCCGAGAATGGGAGGCTTTAATGTTAAAAGCGGTGGCACCAACCTTAAATCTAGGGGGTGTAGGTCTGCACGAGACTGTAACGGTGTGCGTAGCACAAAAAATCAACAAAAACCGACAAAAGGCACGAAGAATGCTACCAGATAAGACGTTGGTGCTATGAAAATATACAGTCTTTATTTGAACAGTCAAAGCACCCAGGGTTAGGGGTTTTCTTGCGGGCGCGGTATTATTCATTGTACAGGCCGGTACATACGATGGCAGTGCAGGTGCGATCTCTCAGTTCGTTTGCTGGCTGGCTTATTAAGCATACCTACCTATTTGCTAACAGACATGTACAGGTCAAACGTTTGCACAATCACCTTGGCGCGCAGAACTTGTTCAGACACTTCCAGGTGCTGGGCGACCTCCTTGTACCCGTTGTACTGTGCGATCGCCGACCGTTTCTTGTCCGTGTCCTCGCACTTCAAGTCTGTCCAGAGGCTTTCTCCTATCTTCTCAGCGTCAGCTTTCGCCGCCGGGGTGAGGTCGAACTGACCTGGCCACTGCGGACCTGGTCGTGGTGGAGAAGCGAACATCGCCGGTCGTGATGGAGGAGAGGCTCCCGGGACTTTGGAGCCCGTTGGCGTCGTTAAAGCAGGTGACCCTCCTACTGCGCCGAGCGCTGGCGCTCCCGGGTAAAAGCCTCCTCCGCCCAGTTGGAACATTTGGGCGAACGGGCCTGCTGCTGTTACTGCCTGTTACCGGTGACGTACCAACCGCCCCCCCCCACACCAGTTACAAGTTCCGTGTCTTTCAATCTGGACCTCAAGCCAGAGTTCCCTCCTCCACAATAAACACAAACAACTTGAACGTAACAACTAGCTCCTACCTGCACGGCTGTCTTCAGGATCTCCCTCATCGCTGCAGCCTCCGAGGCGTGGTGATTGTTAATCTCCTTCAAGGTGTCCGCGTTCTTGTCTAGCATCCTCTGTTGGGCCAGTGCATTATTTTCGAGCATCTTCGCCTGGGCCTCGTGGGCCATTTTCGCAGTCTCGGCAGTGGTCCTTTGGAAAGACTCCTGTGCCTCCTTCAAAAGCGAGTCCCGAGAAGTAAGCGCCTTCGTGTTCTCCTCCAGCAAAGCCTGTTGCGCCTTCGTGTTCTCCTCCAGCAACACCTGCTGCCCTGACCAGAATGAACCCAATGTTGTCTGGTGCTCCTTGGCACGAGTCTCCTCCCGTTGCTTCCCCTCGGCCATCTGCATCTGCAGGGCTTCAGCGTGCTTCGTCGTAAGGAGCTCCACTGTCTTACGGCTTTCGTCTCGCTCGGCAGACAGGGCCGAAGCCAGCTGTTTTTCCCCACGCAGACGTTCATCCTCCACCTTCTTCTGCATCTCTTCTCGAAGGCTCGCCAGTGTCTCATCCGCCTTCTTCTTCTCGGCCTCCACTGCTTCCTTGGCCTTCTTCAGCTCATTAAGGTCCCGCTCGCTTTCTTCACGTTTCCGCTTGTCACCGACGCTCTGCAGCCTCCGCGTCTCGTCGTTCACCGACACCGCGAGCAAGGCACTCCTCAACTCCCCCTCTTTCACGTTCTGCGGAGGTCCGTCCATGCGTAACAAAACATCGGTCAGTACGTACCAAGCTGTAACAAAAAAAACAGACGATTGTAACTCAAGCAAAACTCCGTACTCACCTGCTTAGCCACATGCATGGCAACTGCTTCCGGCGGAGGCTGCTTCTTCCCCCCTCGCCGTCCGACGTCGCCCATGTCTTCGTCGCTGCTGTCATCCTCTTCGGCAAGATCCATAGGTACACGCACTACCGGGGCTTTGCCCTTCCCGCCTGGGATAGGGGTCGTGGTCTTCAGGGTGGAAGGCGCCTTCCGCGAGCTTCCAGTCGGGAAATCCTCATACACGGCGGTTTGGCCCTTGTTGCCTAAGATGATCTTCCCCACTACTCGCGCAGGGGCGTTTTTATTGAATTGGCTGCCCGCCAAGCACCACTTCCTAGCCTCAAACTTCCCACCAGCCTCTTTGCCCAGCTTCTCTGCTTCCTCGATCTTCTTCCAGAACATCCCCAGGACCTTATTGAACAACCTGTAGTGCTCGTTCTCCTTCTCAATTTCAGGTTTGGTTATCTGCCCATCTTTCCTGTCTTCCACCAGGCGCGTGACGACGCCTGTCAGAGAAGCCTTCGAGCCACTCTTCTTTGTTATTCGCACGTGCGGGTAGTCGCCGGCATACTTCTCCTTTCGCTTCATCTCCAGCTTCCGCTCATACACAGCGGGAGCCTGGAACATCGTGCAAGTAACGTCGCCCGGCTTGGGGTCATTGCCGTTTATCGCCATGTAAGTGGCGTGCCACTGGCCAACCCATGTCAGGCAAACGAACCTGTGCGTGGGCACCAACAACCTCCTTATTCATATATCTTGACTATGTACTACAAACGAATGTGTTACAAATGAAGTTGGGTCAGTGACAGGTTCATGGTCAGGCAAACGAACCTGTGGACACCTCGAAACTCCTTGTGCATGGTGGTGGACACCCTCATCCCTTGCACCACTTCAAACCGGAACTCCAGGTACCGCTCGCACTTGATAGAAGCCTTGAAGGCTGGGATGATCGACTTTCCCTCCAGTATGCCGCTCTTGTTCAGTATCTTGTTTACCTGCTGATCAGGAACAAACTTCTGATAACTGACAATCACCCCGCTGTTCCCCATTTCCTCGGAAAGACGCGCGTCGAGATATTTCGGGCTGGTCTTCGGGTCGGCTGCTATCGTGAAATTCAGCTTATCTATAGGACCTTTGCCTGCTGGCAGTGCAATCCTCGTAATACCCTCCACCTCCTGGAACTTTTCGATACAAAAAAATAGTGCCTCTTGAACAGTACCCAAAACTTCGCAATCGTGTCGGGGATGCAATATAAGGATGGCGTCCGCGTAAGGACAGTCCTTTGGCATCTCGTACAACATGGTCTTCACCGTCGAAACGAACGCCAACTCGGGTTGCAGCCTTTTGTTCTTCAGCTTGAAGGACAGAAGAAACCCCCATCGTTGCGGCTCCGGCTCCTTATCGCTTTTGGGCTCCCAGGTCGAAGGGTCGGTGGCGTCCGTGCAGGCTGCAGAACCTTTAAGCACTTCTTCCATCTCCGGGGTATGAGTCTGGTTAAAAATAAATGGCTCGCTGATTTCACAGCCACTGTTCTGCAACATCAGGACCAGGTCAGCGTAGGTGTATGGCGCCTCCAACGTCCAATTTTCAATTACCTGCATGCGCTGGTCAGCCACCGCACCCCTCGTCTCGTGTTCTTCGCTGGCAAGGGGGTTGTCTTGAAGTACCATTTGTGCCAGCGCTACGGGATCCCACCCTTGATCGGTCTCCTCGTTCAACCCAGTCAACATGAAGCCCGGGAGGTCCACGACATCTGGTACCTGATTCAACAACGTAGGACACACTAGGAAGGATTTCTGTTAAAAACTGTTAATGATGTGTTAAAAAATGTTAATCGAGTGTTAAATAGTGTTAATGTGGAAACTGGGTGTTAATCAAGTGTTAATACGCGAAAAATTTCATAATGGGCTATATTATAGGCGGAAAAGTGTTAATGAGGTGTGAAGAAAGTGTTAAACGTTGGCGAGGGAGTGTTAATGGGACAGTTCAGGAGTGTTAACGGAAGGCTGCATCTGTTAATCGCGGTATAATCACGCTGCTGCGAATTATATTGGAGCCAGAACACACGCCTGTTTCGCCGATGCATTTGAAAAGTGTTAATACCCAGCGCAGCCACCGTGATGTGGGTGTCCTGGCGAGATAATCATTTCAAAATGCAGTCGCCACTGACAACGCCCATGCCCATCGACGATCGACAGGATCATCTACGGTAGATATAGGTGCATCCGCGAACACCAAACGCATGAAGACCTTATTAAGACCTATCTAGCTACGTACGTAGGATGGAACGATAGTTGGACGTAGGTAGCTTGCGAAATCATTTCTGAGCTGACGTTCTGCCCGAGCAGACCAGCATATATAATATATTTGTTACGAGAGAAACCCGAGTCTGTAAAATTTGTAAGGTGCTAAATCGCTGTTACGTATATTTTTATCCACACGTTTATAGACTGCAAACCAAAGGGTGGGGTTGCGTGGTGTTCGTTCATAACAGATGGATGACCAGTGGAGCGCAAACTTGGCGACTGCTAGAAAGCAACCGCGAACTGCTAATAACGCGGTAAGTGCAGATTGTGGAACAGAATCTTCGTTTATTTTAAGTGTGAGTGAACTGATGCGGGCGATGTTCAGGCTCCCGGTGGCGCACATCGGGGCGCGGGGTTAGTTGGGCCCGCTAAGGTAAACGCCGGCACCGGAGCATTTGTGCATTTTTAGCTTGTTGCGAGCGTTTTATATAAGCCGGAGGTCACGCTGGGGACATACCGTCGCCAGCGTGGCCTGCTTCTGGTTGGTTGAAGTGTTTCATTTTCGTGTTCACCGGGTTACATGTTTTTACTGTGTTGAAGCCTCTGCGGACCGTGTAGCGCGTGCGCTGATCGCCAACGGGCCGGTCGCGCAACGATGCGGCGGTTATGCAAGCCTCTTGTCCCTGTTATTTTAAAGGGTGATCTTCATATAAGCCGGAGGTCACGCTGGGGACATACCGTCGCCAGCGTGGCCTGCTTCTCGTCGTTTGAAGTGTTTCATTTTCGTGTTCACCGGGTTTCATTTTTTTACATGTGTTGAAGCCTCTGCGGACCGTGTAGCACGTGCGCTGATCGCCAACGGGCCGGTCGCGCAACGATGCGGCGGTTATGCAAGCCTCTTGTCCCTGTTTTTTTAAGGGTGTTCTTCATATAAGCCGGAGGTCACGCTGGGGACATACCGTCGCCAGCGTGGCCTGCTTCTGGTTGGTTGAAGTGTTTCATTTTCGTGTTCACCGGGTTTCATTTTTTATGTGTTGAAGCC
>LGRX02034983.1:0-12076 GCA_001247695.2 Cymbomonas tetramitiformis | reverse complement strand
GTGGGAGGGTGGCGTGGGGCGGTTGGGTTAGGGATGAGCGGGAATGGCGGGATGGGGTCGTGGGTGGTAATATACATCCACGGGGGTGTGTTTGAGTTTGTATTCGCAGGGCAGGGGCAATGGCATCTTGCAACGCCTCACGAGTTTGTGGGGGATATGGTGTCAACAAATTGACTTGGAAGTGTGTTGAGCCCTGCGCGGCCAAAAAGAACGTTGAGCCCCGCGCGTTAAACGTAGTCGCACGATGTAGATTCGGTGGGTTTAAATGGTGCAACGTGTTTGTATATTTTGGCTCGTGTTGTAGTACGGTGGTGTGTACCTGCCATGCATTGACTCGGTCCTGAATAGGTTGACACATGCGTTGGGTGGGAGCGTGGGGTGGGCAAGATTATTCCCCTTCTTGGGGAAGCCCACGCCCTTGTAAGGGGCGTAACCGGTTGACCCGAGGTCCAACTGGTTTGAAGTGATTAGTGCAAATTAATTAACTGGTTGGGGTTAGTTAGTTAATAACTAAAAAATTGATTAGCTAGCTACAATTGGTTAATTACTTTTATTGCACTAGTTAATTGGTGGTTTAACTGGTTACAACCAATATTGAGTATGGGGATACAGCGGCATTAAATGTTGCTCATTCGAGATCAAACTCAGGTGAGGTACGCTTACTCTGTTTTTGAAGCGTGCGCGCCTCTTGTTGCTTGCGCTCCTCCTCGATGGCGGCCTCCCTCTTAAGCGCCACCGCAGTTTCCGCATCTCGCGCGGACTGCAACTTCTTAGCCAACGTCGAAGCCGCCTCTTCATTCTTCTCAAGTTGCTCGCTTGTCGAACCTGCTGATGTAGTCCTCAGCACCTGCAACCATGCCTCACACCACGCAACCACACAACAACGTTCCTCATAATAAACTCGAGTAACCTTGTACTTTTACAACTAAAAAATAGGCGAGATCTTGCACAAGCGAGGTACATCTTTCGAATGAGCTTAGGGGTTCGTTTCGTTGAGTTATGATAACTGAGAGATCGACGCACCTGCAAGGTGCTCAATCGGCTCCCACGTATCATCCTTGGCTTGATAGCCTTTCCATCTCACCAGCCACTCGCGTCGGCCTCTTGTCCACCGCATGGCGAGGATGTCCTCAATGAGGTACTCTTCCGATCCGCTTGCGGTATCCGCCAAATGCTTCCGAGTTCGACGTATTCCCCCCTTCTTACCGTCCACGACAACCGAAGCATTGCCATCCTCACCTCGAGGACCGCTTTTTGAAGTTGCAGTCGGAAGCATTTTCTTTGTTCGCCCCATTATATCCAACACACTTTAGCGCGGTATATCTATATCCACGCAACGGACAGTTCTGCAGAATTTGTGAGTTGTGTTTGCGACACTGTTGACTGTAAGGTGTGTGTAAAGACGACAAATGGCTTCGTGAAAACGCTCGACACTCGACTGCTGCTCATGACACTCGTGTCGTCTCGCGCGATTAAGGGTAAACGTTATTGGACACGAAGTGGGAACTGATTCCGCGCGATCGAGATGTCATCAGACCTGAGACAGGTCATCATCGTCATTTCGCCGGATCCGAGGTGCCACCGCTGCGAGGTGCACATGGTAAAGCTGCGAACGGAAGGTCAAAGGCAAAGGGGAAGGCAAAGGGTTTAAGATTTAGCGGCAGCAGGAATAGTTTTCAGAAGCATATGGAAAGTATTCTAGTGCTTCTGAAAAATATTCCTACTTCTTCTATATCCTAAACACTTTGCCTTGCCTTTTACTGCTGCACGCGACCGGCAAGCATCTTTGAAACTTCCGAGTTTCAAAGATGCGTTTTGTATTTTGGGTGCACCCTAAAATTACAAAACAGCCGAGCGCTTCCCGTTTGTGCGGGATATTCGTATGAATTATCACACATGCACACGCAGGGGAAACCCTCGGCTGCTTGGCATCTTTGGGTTTGGGTTTGGGTTCGAACCCAAACCCGAACCCAAAACATCTGCCTTAGAAATAAATTGCGCGTTGGGCGCACAAATAACTTGAAGCCTTGAGCTTCAGGTAACTTAAAGATATATCCCTTGGCAGTATTTGTGCCAAGCTTCGTGCTCTAGGACGCACGGGAAGCCCTCGGCTGTTTGACATCTTTGGGTTTGGGTTCGAACCCAAACCCAAAACATCTGCCTTAGAAATAAATTGCGCGTTTCGCGCACAAGTAACTTGAAGCCTTGAGATTCAAGTAACTTAAAGATATGTATCTTGGCAGTATTTGTGCCAAGTTTCGTGCTCTAGGACGCACGGGAAGCCCTCGGCTGTTTGGCATCTTTGGGTTTGGGTGTCACGTTCGAACCCAAACCCAAAACATCTGCCTTAGAAATAAATTGCGCGTTTCGCGCACAAGTAACTTGAAGCCTTGAGCTTCAGGTAACTTAAATATATGTATCTTGGAAGTATTTGTGCCAAGTTTCGTGCGCTAGGACGCACGGGAAGCCCTCGGCTGTTTGCCATCTTTGGGGTTGGGTACGTTCGAACCCAAACCCAAAGGCAAAGGCATAGGACAGTTTCGTAGATTCTGTCCCGATGCCTTTGCAACCTCGCATGCTAACTCATATTATGATGAATATTCAACATTCAAGCGTTGGATACCCCACGCCAACGGGAAGCGCTCGGCTGATTTGTTATTTGGGTATGCGCACCCAAATAACAAAAAACGCATCTTTGAAACTCGTTACTTTCAAAGATGCGTGGCCGATGCCTTCGTGCTTATGTGTATATTTCATATGAAATATATGGAATAAATGTGAACATCCCGCACAAACGGGAAGCGCTCGGCTGTTTTGTAATTTTAAGGGGCACCCAAAATACAAAACGCATCTTTGCAACTCGGAAGTTTCAAAGATGCTTGACGGTCGCGTGCAGCAGTAAAAGGCAAGGCAAAGGGTTTAGGATATAGAAGAAGTAGGAATATTTTTCAGAAGCACTAGAATACTTTTCATATGCTTCTGAAAACTATTCCTACTGCCGCTAAATCTTAAACCCTTCGCCTTACCCTTTGCCTTTGACCTTCCGTTCGCAGTTTTACCATGTGCACCTCGCAGCGGTGGCACCTCGGATCCGGCGAAATGACGATGACGACCTGTCTCAGGTCTGATGACATCTCGATCGCGCGGAATCAGTTCCCACTTCGTGTCCAATAACGTGTTCCTAGCGCTGACCGCTGAGGCTGTGTCGAAAATCAGAGATCTCGATTTTTCGATTTTCCGACCGATCGCGATGGGCGACATGGGTGACTAACCGGTAATTAATAAATTTGGAGGGGGGTCAGCTCGTTACTGCCACTAAGTAGTTAATTCGATTAATAAAATTAATTAACTAGCTACAACCGGTTAGTGCGAATTAATTAACTAGCTAGGGTCAGTTAGTTAATAAAAATGGAATTGATTAACTAGCTAGTAACAATAACTGGTAGTAACTGGGTCTAACTGGTTAACTGGCCTAACTGGTTACTACGGTTACGCCCTTGTTAGCAATATCGTCCCTAAATTAAAACCTTGGCAGCCTAAATTCGCAACACCAACACAAATTCTTCGAGATCACTCCTAACCCAATGTGTACATGCAAGGAAATTGGAAATGGGGTCCCCAGGAGGCCCCTATGTCGCCTTGAGCCATCACAATCTTCGACGATGGTTCCAAAAATCAACCGGAGCAGCATACGGATAAGACTGAACATGGTTTTGGTGACTTAACAGTGATACTGTTGATCCTGCGGATTCCCCGTAAATCGGATGACCGCCCAGTCACCTTGTCCGATCCGCTCCCGTTGGGTAGGAATGGCGAGAAAAAGAGCGGAAAGTAAGGCGAAGCAGCAAGGCACCACTCCAGCGTCGATCGGAGCCTGAGTTGGAGAACCCATTTTTAAGGGTGGGCGGGCAGGGAAGAAAAATTGCGTTAGGAAACGAAGAAGAAAGACGCAGCAATCGTCAGCAGGTAGGAAAAGTGAAGTATTTTCACCAATTTCCGACTTAAGAGCGACACTCTGCGACACTTGGACTACGAAGCTGGAGGTGAACCGCCACTTCGCGATTCTCCATTTCCGCGATCCGAGGAGTGAGATCGGACGATCCGTCTCCTGAATGACGGTCATCACTGATGACGGAAGGAAAGTCGGCGATCAACAGTGATACTGTTGATCCTGCGGATTCCCCGTAAATCGGATGACCGCCCAGTCACCTTGTCCGATCCGCTCCCGTTGGGTAGGAATGGCGAGAAAAAGAGCGGAAAGTAAGGCGAAGCAACAAGGCACCACTCCAGCGTCGCCTCTCCGCCAACACTCACAACCCCCGCCTCTTGACGCCTTTTCACCCCAACTCTCAAACTCGAGCCAACAGAAATTAATAATCAAATTACTCATACAAATACCCGCACGAATGATTGTGCCGCATTCAGCTCCATGTATTCTTTCGTCGAGACTTTCTCTACCTGCCTTGAGGATGACATTCCCAAGACTTGCCACACTTTCATATAATGTCTAGCAATCCTCTCTGTTTTCCAATACGCCTGTCCCATAACCTGCTGCAGGTCGGCTCCTTCAAGGAAAAGTTCAATTGCTCCCGCTGTCCGAATGCTGAAGAATGTTTCCCCATTGAACAGCCCCGCTTTTTGCAACCAGCATTTGAGGTCTGAATTCATCTGCTTCCTGGAAATCGGACTATTTTCCACTTTGCCAGACCTGACTGGTCTGAACAAGAATCCTTGTGCAAGGTTCAGACCCAAAATTTTCATCACTTGGAGGTAGTCCTCCAACGCTGAGATGGGGCATTTAGATTTATCAGGGAGTCTTTTGATTCCGAAAACGTGTTCATCGCCCGAACGGAGTGTCTTCCCCCACTGGTAGTTGAAGAGAAACCGGAGTTATCGGGAAATCTTATGATCCCTTCCACCCTTGTGGCGCCCAGCTCCGCCGGTCTCTTCAGAGCGTATAAGTCCATCAGGATCATTGCCTTACATCTAAGAGTGATGAACAAAAGTATCCAATCTTGTGTCGAGGCAAAACCAGCTGCCTCTGCGTTCATGTGAATCACTAGCTTGTCGATCGTACAACTGAAAAGTGGTGTTGCCTGATTTGGGGTGATTCTTGCTTGCAACTGTTCATTCCTGGTCATCGTTTCATAGACCTTAACCACCCTACCTGTGCACGGGTTGTCCGACCCGCCCCTTCCGAAATCCTGGAAGGCACTAGAGAGTCTGCCGATAAGGGAATTCACCGAACTTGCGGCTTGCCTGACTGGGCAACTACATCTTCCCAGTTGAGGGCACGTGGCCGAATGTACGTTAGTCTTACCGAACTGTTCCAAGTAAATAAGATACCATAAGTTGTGTTGCGCTGTACACGAATCCAATGATTCTGGTGGGGTCATGCAAGCCAGGAATTCCCCGAGGGCCCGCAAATTTCGGAGTTTGGCCGATTGGTACACATCCCTGGCCCTTGCTTCCTGAAGCTCCTTCGTTCTTAGATGTATGGCGGCCCAGTCAGGGGATTTTCTCAACAGGCTCTTGCCACCACCCTGTTAACCTCAAAATTTTCCCCTTCCCCAAAAGTTACAGGCGTTCAACAATTTATTTTCCAGGGTAAACGGATTACTATGGGAGGCTTATTAATATATCATATGAATTTTGTGTTTTTGGAATACGAAGTGTTTCTAAGAAAAATCGAATCTAAAAATCCAGACTGCCCACGGGAGTGGGCCTGCTTCTGACCATCTTCCATTTCTAAGTTGTTGGAAACAGACCTCTCCTACTTTAGCGATTCTGAACTTTTGTTTGCACAGTTTATTGTACGCAGTCCACCAGAACCCATCTGGAGAGAAACCATCCCACTGTGGAGCAACCACAGAGGCTGACGCTTTCTGTTCTCTAAGATACATATGCAATTTTTCATCGATCGGATCAAAGAAATTTTCATACCTATCCTCACATCGAACAAAGCAATCATAGTCATCATAAATGCAGTACTTATTGTCCAACATTACAGGAACTATTTCGTCATAATTAGAGCAACTTCATCATCATGATAACAACAATAATTTCAATCCTATTTTCAGCAATCCTCACAGCAATTCAAGTTGTAATATAACAAATTCATATTTTCAATATAAACAAATTCATATTTTCAAATAGCATTCATCTCAATTGCAGCAATTATTTATCATCATAATAACAGCAAACAATTTCGATCCTAATCACAACAATTAATGCCAAATTTTTTAAACAATGCAACAATCAGGAAATTACAACTCTCATGCAAGACTGCCCTCAGAAAAATAATACAACTATATCTACCACAGATATGTGAATCTGTCCTCCCCATATGGGAGTTCATCCACAATCAGCACAGATCTACACAATGGACATCTGACTACTTTTCTATAGGTCATGGTGAAAACAGCATGTATTGCTGCTGGCTGGACCAAGCTGGTCAAATGGTACATTTCATCCAGGCCATCGAAACAGGCTACATGATAGTGGTGATTGCATGCAGTTGACACACACGGCATCTCTCCTAGCAGGCTGGCTAGGCAAATGGCACAATCATCTCCCACCGTTGGGGCAGTCAGAGTTCTTGTGAGCACCACTTCATCATCAGCCTCCCGAGCCTGCAATATCAACCAATTTTTGTCAAGAAGGCCCATAACCAGGAGCTTACATCCGACCAGATATTTTGGAACCAATTGTCCACATAAACAACCCCCACGGGGTACAATGTCCCTCCAAGAGGAGACACCTCACAGATTGAGGATTTCAAACAACAAAAACCCCCACGGGGTACATACTCTTCCAAGAAGAGCCTCACTCAGTGTGAGGATAACCAAGTTCTTGTTGTCCCCACGGGACACAAGCAGCATTTTAAATTCAAACTTTTTAAAGCAAGTCAAACTTTTTAAATTGGCAGGCTACAAACAGCAGCATAAAAGTTTACAAGAACCAAATTTCACCACCTAGGAAGCGCCCACAAGCCCAGGCACTGCGCTCCTAGATTACTGCAAGGGCCCTAACTAATTACTCTTTGTGACAAGGACGGGGACCGGACTATTCTAAAAGAGGGGAAGAATTCCTAACTAGTGAAACGGGTTGAACAGGCTGATTAAGTTTGTATCAAACTACAGGGAAGGAGAAGGCCCTAGCAAATTAAACCGAAACGAATTCAAATTTCTAAAGGAAAAGGAGAGGTCAAGCAGGAGCGCTCGGGCTAGCTACCTGGGCTGGTTGCAGAGGTTCTTGTGCTTGGCTTGCGGGGGGGTCGAGGCCAGAGAAAAGACCTTGCTCCGCATTCGGGTCCGTGTGCGGGCCGAACCCCGGCGGGTACGTCGGGGTCTGCGCGGCTCCCGGCCGGACGTACAACGGGGACGGGGGCCGTCGGGGGCCCGTGCCCTCGGTGACCGGGACAACTGGAGGCGTTTGGTGTCCCGATTCCCGGGACACCAAGTCAGTCGGGACGTCCCCCATTGGCGGGGGGACCGGCCCCCCCGCGTTCAGATCAGTACGCGGGGTCAAAGTCACAGGTGTAGCCATATCCCCCGTCGGGGGCGTACGTGACCTCTCCAGCACCTCGCGGAAGCTCTCCAAATTCCGAACCATAGTTGCTCTGGACTGGTTGTTCGACACCTCCAGACCAGGGACCTTGGCACAGATCTTCCGAAGGTGCTCGGTCTTAAAGATTGAGGGGTTCAAAAGTAATTCCTTGCTAGGCAGCACGAAGAAGTTAAGTCCAGTAAAGGCGTTCACCGTCAGGTCGGGAATAGTCAGCCTTTCCTCCGTCGCGTGGTGGACTTCATCGCGGGACGCCTGCGGACGGAGAGGGAGGCTGGCCCCCCCCGCAACATCCTCCGCCAAGGACGTTCTCTGCAGCACATTTCTTGCCGGAGGAGGAGAGTCAGCGCGTCCAGGGGCAGCTTGGTCGCCAAACGACAATTCCTGCAACAAGGACGGTCCGGACGGCGACTCCGGCGTTTCAACATTCTCTCGGGACCACCTTTCCCCCGCGTCGACCACCTCGTCACCGTCTTCAGATTCATTAAGACCCAACGAGCGAAAGATTGCGGGCTCCTCCCGCGGAGGGGAGACCCGCGGAGCCGAGGTCGCTGCATTAAACGCGGACGACATAACGTTGGGCACGGAATTCTCATCAAGCAGACGGGGCCGTGCGCTGCGGGAGGCGCGGGTCGCCCTCCGCAAATCAGAACTAGTAGCGATTGCTGCGGAACTCATGATTGTAAGAAGAAAACTTGCGTTAGGAAACGGAGAAGAAAGACGCAGCAATCGTCAGCAGGTAGGAAAAGTGAAGTATTTTCACCAATTTCCGACTTAAGAGCGACACTCTGCGACACTTGGACTACGATAGAGAGGCCAGCGCTCGATCGAATCGATTTTACATTTTCACCACTGGAATTCGTGGTCAATCGCGGCTGTTTTTTTACCTTCACGCTCACAACTCGAGTTTCACTTTGGTTTGACACTGTAAAATGGCGGCTGCTTGCGTCTGACCTCTGTGCGAGAATTTTCTATTGCATGATAGAGATATACCACGTTGTTCCTTGGCCACTGAGGAACAACATGATATTTTCAAAACTTGTTTTCGTCCAGCGAGTCAAAAGCCGCCCAAAAAATTGGAAAATTGGCCATTTGCGGTCCATCCCTTGCTGTTTGATGTCGCCGCGACCTGGGGAACCTTTACGGGTGACCTTACCTTCAAACTGAACAAGGTTTGGAGTGTATTGCACCGGTCACGCACAGAGGTCAGGTGCATTCGCACGGATGGGTTGTTCGCTTTTTTTTAGAGTTGGACCTCATCGTGCCATCCCCGTCCAAAACTCCTGCGATCATGGCGGGAACAGGTTCTAGAAGCTCAAAAGTTCTATGCATATGGTTCCTGAAGATATTTTTACCGTATATACGCTCTCAATGTAGCAGCATGCCGCTTTGCACGCATCTTGAAAACTGCGGTAATCGGAAGTGACCCAAGTCATTTCCGATTTCCGTAGGCGCTGTTCCGATTGGAACAGCGCCACTCCGTATGTATGATAACTACCTGTCAATAATGTTATCCAAAGGATAATATATGTAAAAAGATTAAAAGATGCGTCACAATGAAGCACGCCTGTAAGGCCTACATACTGCGGAAAGCTTTTTCCAGAGCCTGAAGCAACGTTTGCTTGCGCTGACAGCGAACGGCTGAGCTCTCGTGTTTCGGCGGTCCTCCGTGAAATCGAGGACTCTGGAGCTTCCGATTTTCGATTACCCAATCAGAGACGAGGAATCGTTCCGATGGCACGAGTAATCGTTTGTGAGCATGCAGTTTTTCTGAATCGAGCTCGGATTTCCATTGAAATTCAGTCTGTCGACCAAATCGAATCGAAAATGAAAAAAGCTGCAACTCGCAACGTTAACAGTGTAAAAAACAAAATTCCGGGGCTACGAAAAGGGGTCACCTAAACACTGTGCTGAATCCCCTAAAAAGGGGTCAAAAAAGAGGTAGAAATCACCAAAAAAAACGATCTTCCCCTCGGAATCACACACGGGTATTATATATATCCATGATCAGACTGATCTAACGGTCATTTTGATACCCTAAAATTTACGATCGGACGACATGAATTTTTCGGCTGGCCTCTCTAACTACGAAGCTGGAGGTGAACCGCCACTTCGCGATTCTCCATTTCCGCGATCCGAGGAGTGAGATCGGACGATCCGTCTCCTGAATGACGGTCATCACTGATGACGGAAGGAAAGTCGGCGATCAACAGTGCCCGAGTCCGCACCCCTCTGCTGAGACCGTTGAACAGTGACACACATTCGATTTGGCTTTCGTCTCAGGAGAAAGCCCTACGCTAGCACTCTCACGCTACCTATCCTTACATTATCTTGTTTTTCATGAATGTTTCCTGCTTCCGACATCCGCTTGACGACGCGTGCACTAGTTTCCTTGAGGATAATGCCACTCTTTTGGTGTCCTGACGCCGTGGTATGAAAACAAGTTCGAGATGCAGCAATTCAACGAATTTCGTAAATGCGTCGGTTTTCTTGTGATTGCCGAATAATTTGCCACCTCGATAGAACGTGTGACCCATAGGACATACGTGAGAAGCGCCCGCGTAACGAAGCACCTATGGCGGAGGATTCAGAGTCGTTGACGCAGAAGCCAACAGCTTCCAAAAGTAAACACACCGAGTTCAACGGAGATTTTAGTGCCTGGACTGGTGACGCTGGTGTCAGGTATGCTCTATTCTGCACGAAGTTAAGATGAAAACCCCGTGTACACATTCCATGCGTTAACGCATCCGTGGCATCTCGTTTGGATGGCAAATTGGTGATGCGGTAGACCGACAGCTTGCTCTTTTCTTCTGAGTCTATTTATTTACCTGAGCATGGTTCGGTTTAAATGTAGTGCCTTTGAACAATAGTTTTGTCAAACCTGTGTTATAGGTGTCGCCTTCGTGAAGTTCTTTGTCACTTATGACCTATTTGTGCCTATTTCCAACGCTTCTGACGTCTTTGTTAAGCGCTTCTTTCGTCTCTAAAGCGCGCCTTGAGTGTTTGGAATGGGTGGCGGGCAACGAATAGTTTTGCTTGCATTCAGCAACATTCAATTAAAAACGAAGACCGCATCTTTCTGCATAGCACACCAGTCGAGGGCGTATGCGATGCTGTCGCAGCGGTATTCGACGGCCACAACAGGTGGATATGACTAGCAAACCGCACCCGAACGGGACGCACGAGGGAACGTTGTGCATGCACTTTTGCTGTGCAAGATTTTGTCCCTTCCTATGCATCACACTTCACCCGCGTGCAGTGCAGCTTTCGTACCTCTGCGCATTTTGTCGCTTGAAATAATCAACTTTCTTTCCTTGCCTGCTCCGTTTGAAAGCAAGGTCAAATCTTGCAGAGAGGGGAGAAAAAGCAGGACAGAATTGACGGACGGAATCTTGACCGGTTCAAGACGGTAGTCCACTTCTGCGTGGTCCAAACCATACACAGAACTTTTGGGAAGCGGTCAAACATCTTACAGCGAAAACTTTGTCTCCTCAGCTCCGCGGCAGCGGATTACGCTTCGGAGAACCTGCTCAGAGAGCTTTGCAAACAGTGCGACCGCCTTCTAGCTGCGAGTGAGGTGGGTGCTTCTCCGATAACAGAGGTTACCAAACAGATCTGCAGGCGCGAGTGAGTAAATGTCTTTCAAGTGAGTAAATGTCTTTCAGCTCACTCGCGGCCATATAATCTGCAGGGTTGATGTTATTGACTCTGAGCTTTGCGCAGTTTAGTTGCAGGGGTGCCTAGGGGCGGCCTCCGCCTCTAGAGCTAACCCGGCGTCGGCCTGCAGGGGGACACCGCATCCACAGTCAAGGGGCGAAGGCGCGAGAACTGTTCTAAACACACACACTGCGCGGCATCCACCGGAACTATTTCTGGCGGGGAGGCTAAACCTTGCATGTATCCTCTTCGGCTCATTTCGCAGATTAGGGCGAGAGCCGGCAGTTCCTGCGATGTGAGAAGTGGCGGGACCCTTCTGAATATCCTCTGAGCTCTCGTACAACGGGAAAAAGCTGGATGCGGTGCAACCAGACTATTTAAACCGGGCTCAGCAGCACCTGTGCAGGATGCAGCCAGTCAGTTAGCAAGTGTTTGATGCATCCGTTCTGAAGGGGACACGAGCTATTCGATAATTGGTTCACGTCAAAGCTGCGTGGCGGTAGTGCCAAGAGTCACAAGAAGATCGCGTGTGAGAAGGTGTGTGTGATGCGGGCACGCTCTGCAGCCCGTGAGGAAGTCCCCGGGATGTGGCCAATCTCCGCTCAAACCGGGACGTGGGCTGCAGGTAGAGGCCCAGCGGAAAGCTAGCCCAAAGGACGACGCGATTCGCGCGGTCTCACGAGCAGCGGCAGGGAAGTTTCGTCCCGATAGCTCCATCTGGCCGTGTTACATGGACGATGCAGTCCGAGAAACCTTCAAAGAGGTGAGGGCCCTTTGCCGAGCCTGGAATGACGTCACCTCCGCGGCGAGGGCCCTTTGCCGAGCCTGGAATGACGTCACCTCCGCGGCGAGG
>LGRX02034979.1:0-11576 GCA_001247695.2 Cymbomonas tetramitiformis | reverse complement strand
GGCCGTCGACGGGGGAGGCCCCATGCTGCCTCTGTGCCAATCTCGTGAATACAGGTGGCCGTCGACGGGGGATCACGCAACTTTGCACGGTCAAAGGGCTGTGCCCCCCACCTGACTCATCAGAGCAACCATCAGCTGCTGAACGGGCACTGTGCCGGATCTCAGGCATCCCCCTCCCCCCTCCCCCCTCCCAATCATTGCAAAAACCAACACCTTCCCATCACGGAAGATACCTGGACCAACCCAAAGCTGCGAGCCCTTTCGGAGATGTGCATGAGGAGGGCGCAACTTGTGGTCTGGTGGCCCCCCTATCTGCGCGTGTCATCAGAGGGAGCGAGGGGTAGAGCTTGTGAATCACTCCAAACTTAATGCTGTGCAGTTCACATCAAACACCACAAATGTGGGCAGCGGTTGGATAACGGTGGATCGCTGAATATAGCATTCGTGTGGCTCACATCAAATATGGCCGAACAACTCTGGCCGAATCAGCGCAAGGAGGCTGCCGGAGCTGACAGGCACAGGGGCAACTGCATTGCCATGTCATGCAAGCCAAAAGGTTCGCTGCCCCTGTACACAGAGAGACATGGCAGACTGCGCTAAACAACGTCACAACACGCGGCATTTGACAAACACAGCTACGCCAAGCATCGGGGGACATTGAGGGGAAGAGGCCTGGGACGAGTGCCCCCGCACCACTAAAGTTCTGCTTGCTTCGGGCACATTCCTGAGGGGCATCCGACAATAGCTCAGGTTGGAGCTCCTCTGGCAGCACCCAATCGCCTGCAGCACCCTTCACCTCGCCATTATGTTTACACTGGATTGCAACGGAACTTTAGTGGTTTCAGAAACCAGAATCCGCGACTATTGTTGCAGTAGAGCAGAATGACACATGTAGCTGCGTGACTCTGTGCAGCAGTGCAAATGGCCACGAACCGTCACAATCATTCAGCTCTGTTCCTTTTGCTTTCTCACCTCGCCCGACCCAGGGGTCTCTGTTAACCTTTGGTAAATGACTCGACAGACATTTTAACTTCACATGAAAACGGGATTTGAGCAACCGCTTAAGCAGCGGGGAAAAAGTGTGTTGTGCGAATTATGCAGCGAGTGCCTTTGGCAAATGAGGACTCGTGCGAGCGCGAAATCAAAGATATCCACTGAAGAGCGACCAACTGTTCTCCCGAATGGCGGTCAGCTATGACTACGCTTTCGGTACTTCCGCACCTAAATACTTCCATTTGCACACTTTGTCATCCTCGCTCTTCTCGGCGACGCTGCAGCCCGGGGTCAGCAGGCACCTGGACAAGCCACCCAAATACCAACATGTCACCCAGCACGGCGCGGCGGTATGCCACGTCAGCCTCAAAGACGGTGATTTCCTTCCCTTTGGTACTGCATACCCTCGCAGCGGCAGCGCAGTGATCGGCACCCGTCCTACATCCGGGGATTCGAGCTTCCAGGTCGAGCAGCGCCCTGGGGGGAGCATCGCAGCATGCCGGCCACACCGAGCATGCACGGCTCCGCAGGGCAGTGGCTCGATAGTGGCAGAGAGTCCTGCGATGATCAAATGAATTGAAACAGAAGAAACCTGTGACCCCCCTCAAGTCCGAGGCATCATGCTATTCACATAGAAGCACGCTGTTGAGCACTACTTCGACGATTCAGCTCCTCGGATGCCTCTTCAGCGAGCAGGGAGGTGCCCACAGGCGCCACAGGAGCAAGGGGCCCCTTTCTCGGAGTTGCCCTGGCATCTGCACCCCCGAAATAAGCAGAGCATGGCTCCTCATTGGCGGACGCAGCTGTGGCCGAAGACGCGTCAGCGTGGAGCATTTGTGAAAAGATGCCTTTCAGCGGATGCCGAGCCCGCCACGGTACGGCAGAACGGGCACGGCCATGGCACAGGGTGGTGGGCGGGGATGCCGTCGCGGCGCAGGTGAGAAGCTGCAGGCACCTAGTTCTCCAGCGCATAGACTGGTTGGGATTGTCTTGAGTTCCAAAGAGAACCTCCATCCAGTGCTGGGTGATCGCCATAGCTTTCTGGGTCGGGTTGCAATTTCCAAAGGGTTGATCGATTGGCTGCCTGCGCAATGCCAGTCATGAAGAGACACGCCGCTTCGACATGCGACGGGGATCGCATCACGCCCAACTACTTGGCTCCTAAATCGCACTGGTGGGTGTGGCCCCACTGGTGCATCCCAGTCACACCAGGCCCCTCCAACAAATCCCATCTGACAGCGAGGCCGAAGGTCACTTGTGTGATGGGCACTGAGGCCTTGATTCAGGTGGTATGGGCTCGTGTGGGCCGCTGATACCTGCAGGTGTCATAACTTGCACTAAAGTGGTTGGATGGAGGCGTGACATCGAAGACTGTAGAACTCAAATCGATCCGGTGCCTGCTTCAGGCCGCGCCGTGCCCCAAAGGTCACCCAAGGCCGCTGATCTGCCTGCCGACGGTGGGGCACATCCAACTCCAATCCAAGATGGGAGTTGGGAGCACAGCATTGAATTCTCCGCGAGTACAGCAGCCCACCTCGCAGCCGTTAGATGCAGCTCACCTCGCAGCCGTTAGATGCAGCTCCGTGCAGAAGGCCAGCAGTGCAGGGCGGAATCCCCCGAGTCCTGTCGATATGTTCAGGTTGTGATGCCACTGCCGTAGAGCACCAACTCCCCAGTCATGCCGGCACGTCAGACTCCATGCATCTCTGCACTCCATGCAGTCATGCGAGCGGGGGGGATAGCCAAATCGAGAGGGCACCAACACAAGCAGCATGCGATCACGGCATGCCGCCATAGTGACAGGAGCCGCAAGCTCTGCTCGTCAAGATGCAGCTCACAGTCCAGTGCAAGAGATGCAGAGGCACTGCCGATGCCGCGTGATCGCTGTTCCACCCAGCGGGCCGATGCCTTCGAAGATGCAGAGATTCAACAGGTCAGCTCCGTGGAGAGGCCTGCTCCCCTCCAGAGGTCTAACGCCCCAGTGCACTTTACATGGTGGTCCTTGAACTACATCTGTCAGGGTTACGCATCTCAATTTTCCAGAGCTTCGCGCAGAGAGAGACTCCCTCGCTCTCACTGAGCCGCCTCAGCGCGCTTGTCACCCCCCCTCGCTCTCACTGAGCCGCCTCAGCGCGCTTGTGACCCCCCCTCGCTCTCACTGAGCCGCCTCAGCGCGCTTGTGACCCCCCTCGCTCTCACTGAGACTGAGAACGTCACATTTCGAGGAGTGCGCCGCCTGGGAGGGACACTTATGTGCGAAGGGACGATGCCCTTCAGTGAATTTTTTTTCTGTGGCTGGGCAGAAATTTCCGGTCCCAAATTCCGCGTCGGTCGGTGTGATAACATATAGACGCAGTACGCCGTGCATGTGACGCAAGCTTTAGCCAATCAGAAATATGCCAACCCCAGTCCCGTAGACTTAGTGCGGGCCAGTAGTAGACCGAGGAGCTAGCCATTTCTTCGGATGCTAGGCATACCCCTGGTGCATTTTGGCGCACGAATAGCTTCTCACCCGATTCACCAGCTCAATGTCCTCGCAGGTGTATAGCAGGTACCTCTCTTCCTGCCCCCCACCAAACATGCTCCACCCGCAAGCAATTCAGTAACCCTTCAAGCCGAAGATGCGTTTGGGTATGTAGGGAGAGGTGCAATGGGGGTGCGGACTCACCGGGGAGAGCAGAGCGACCTTGAGGGCGATGGTGCATTTGTGGATGCCGAGGCAGATTAGCGGGACCACCACTTCGAGCATGTGGATCCCTTCCTCGTACATCTCGCTCATCCTGCGGCCCTCAGCGCCAGCACCAGCAGTGTGGATTGCCAGACCCGTCTTGCATCGTGTGGCCAAAGACTAAGTCATCAGGATATAGGCGTATTGGGTCGCGAAGCAGCTGGCATAACGAATTCCGTGCAACAGGTATTGGTTGTGTCGGTGAAGGAATGATTGGGTCATTCAAGATGAAAGAAGACGCCAAGCACACCACGCCCGCAAAGCCTCCGTGGAGGGAGCCCTGGCATGCGTGACAGGGCCGCACGACGCCCTCCGTGGAGGGAGCCCTGGCATGCGTGACAGGGCCGCGCGACACCCTCCGTGGAGATAGCCCTGGCATGCGTGACAGGGCCGCGCGACGCCCTCCGTGGAGGGAGCCCTGGCATGCTTTATGGACACGACTTGTGTCTTGGAAGGGGGGCGCTGGCACGGGAACAAACCTGGGGATGTACAACACAAAACTGACCCATGTTAGCACACCCTCGATGTGGAACCCCGTAATGTAGACAACCCGCCACCACGAGAACCCCTTGGAGAGTGGGGGAACGAACATCTGTGCCGACGATCATCCTCCGGTCTCCCCAAGCCCAAGCCCCGTAAGTTCTTCAGCATGCCAACATACAGGCCAGAGAAAAATGCAAGCCACCAACCACCTCAGCACCTGGCCCCAGTATTTCGATGGAGCTCCGCACACAAGCTGGGGAGTCAGCTTCGGCGCTTGCATCAGGGTAATCTTACCAAGCTTCCAAGGTTGTGTGGAGAACGAGCTGTTGTGAGTGCAACTAAATGTGGCGGAAGGCCACTTCCCTGCGCAAGAGCTAAACCAGCTGAGAGTTGACACCCATAACTGCTCTGAGCACCCATTGGATCCACCATGCCAAGTCGGCTTGCATCCACCTCCATAGGCAAACTGAAGCGAAGCCGAGTGCCTCACAACTGTTGTGAACTCCCACCACACTCTCGCCGTCCCAGAGCCACGCCCAATGACAGCTTGCTTTCCCATAATCGGACACTTTGAAGGAGCACTCCGCATTACTGAATAATGCGATATGGACCCGAGCCTACAGAAAAGGGGCTCCGCCACAACAAATACATCTGTACCTAGGCACTGCCGAGGACCCGGGAGACGCTTGTGGGCCGCGGGTGAAATATCCGTGCACGATACACCGGCACTGCGATGCACCTGGCATGTGTATGGCTTGGGCAATCTTAGTGAAATATGAAAGTCGTAGCAACCAGGTAAAGCACGTAGATGCGATAGTATTGGGTATTGGAAGTGATAGGGATGGGGTTGGGGATGGTGACCTGATTTTTCACCGCCTGCCAACCGAAGAGGCCCCAGTGGAGTAACAACGTGAAGGGCATCCCCACGTGTGATAAGAACTGTGCCGATCCCGTTCACCCCTCATAACTGCTCGCTATTGCTGTCTCTCCGTGTCGGCGAGGCGCGTCTTGCTGCAGACAAGACTCACCTCGATGCCTGCAATGTTTGACCTTGATGCCTAGCCACCTCAAGAAAGCTTTCAGAGCCTTTCAATGCGCTCGAACAGAAAACCGCGAGCGGAGCTGAGACATGCACGAAGACAACCACAGCGCAGCGTACCTGAATGAGAAAGGTGTTCAGGCAGAAGTATATCGTGAAAGCAGACACTGTTAGCACGCCGTCTCTGTCCACGTGGCATCAACAGTTCTCGCTGAGAAAGACTGGCAGGCCTCGGGAAGCAGTAGGTCCGAGGCAGGCGCCACGTCGGCACCGAAGCCAGCGGCCCAAAGGCTGAAAATGTCGAACGAGAAGAAAACAGTGGGGTCGACTCACACCATTTTGGGCAAGAGTGAAAGTATGAATCCCTCACCTCGGTTGAGGAATGGATTTCTTGGCTCTTATGTTCAGGAGGCTAAACTCCATTTCGCTCCATTGTTGCTCGACGAGATAGTGTGGGATTGAGTTCCAGAACGAGGACAGCGTTGAGAAAGAGGAAGACAGCGACGAGACTGAGGATAGCCCGGAACTCACGTGAACTTCCTCGTGGACGATGCGTCCTCCTGGAGAAGGGCCTGGCCACATTGTCGAGTCTTAGTACTGAGTTAGGTCATGGCAGGACGGCGACCTCTAATGAGCGATGGTGGTCACGCGGGGCGCAGAGGAGCACCGCGTCTCGCGCTCATCAAGCAGGCGGACGAGCGCAGAACTACTTTTTGGTGGCATAAAAACAGTACGTGGAGAAATCGTCGAAAAGTGTATTAGTCCAGTGGCGACGATCAGCACAGCAGACCTTCGCGGGACAGGTGACTCAAACTCTCCGACGGATTATGCGAACGCCCAGACGCAAAACCCACAGGATCGCGCCTAGAATTCAGTTCCTAGTTTGGCACTCTGCAGCATTTCTATAGTTGAGGAGCGTGTTGCAGGTGCGCTTAGCAACCGACCTGAAACATTTTCGCCGAAATCCTCCACCTCATGCCCACTCTGCCATACAGTGCATTGAGCGCGCGCTTCAGAAAACGCAATGTGCAAGCCGAGTAGCGCGAGGACACCAAAGCGATTTGTTGTTACGAACTTGCTCAATAGTGCTTCGAAAATAAACTTGGCTCATGACATCCTGGCCTTTAGCTCTGCTTACCTGTATTATGTCAGCCATTTGATTGATCCCTACAGCATTGCTCCTTGCCTCTGGTACTTCAGCTTCGCGACCGTGCGCCTCAAGGGAGGTTTTCTCGGGAATCGCTGATTCCGGTTCTTCGTCTTTCTGATTGTGCACCTCACAAGGAACGTCAGTCTCAAGGGGGGGGAACGCAGGAGTTCATGACTATAGTTCTTGTTGTTCAGCTTGCTGGAAGGTGCATAACGCGAGCCAAGTCTCTTTAGTCTGAACGAACCGGAAGTGAACGTCTGTAGAACACAATAGCAATAGTGATGGCCGAGTGGAGATCTGGAGATCGACAATTCTAGATGACCCTATACAAGTAACCCCTAAGGGGTTCCTACCCCTAAGGGGTTCCTACCCTTCTTCAATTTTCTTCTCGTCGTCGTCAGGTTTGAGAGGAAAAACGTCACAGGAAATTGAAACAGCTAGGGTTGAGCACAAAACAGCTCAATCATCAGATAGAGCTGTGAATAGAGGTATCAGGTTAAGCTTTACGCGTGATTTGGAGGACGGCATGGCGACTTGGCGAGGGTTCTTTCCAAGTATACAACTTTAGGTATTGTTCTTCGCTGGCACTAGGCACTAGGCACGTCTGACTGCCAAATCTCCTTGTTCTTTCCTTCCAGTGAAACGAAAAGAAAGGCACGCGGGAACCCATAACGCCATGTATGGTATCTCGCGGAGTATCAACCGCGTGCTTGAACTGTCCAACCGCAGCTTTACGAAGTTCAAGCAACCCGGGGCTCGGAAGGTGTCCAGCTTGCACTTAGGTAAGGTTCTAGGCATCCTCGTCTTTAGCATTTGCGCTTGCCTAGACGACGTGCGTGCACTAATCTTGTTCGTCTTCGACTGGACTTGTGGGTGTATTTTGTGTCGCTTGCCGCAGTTCAGTAGGTGGCAGGCAGCTAACGAGCCTTGCGCACAGGTAACAGTGTTCTGCAGGTGCTCTTTGAAATATGGTTCTTACGGTGTAAATCTGTGTGCTATGAGAATGTTTGTTCAGGTTCTGTCGACACAGTTATCGTCGGAGCCGGAGTTGTTGGCCTTGCGTGTGCGCAAAAGCTTTCATCTGCCGGTCGAGAAGTCATTGTCCTTGAGTCTGCGGGTGCTATTGGAACAGAAACGAGTTCTCGAAATAGTGAAGGTGCGCGACCTCGGTCAGTGCGAAGCCGCCTATCTTCAGGCGCTCGCTCATTGGCCTGCTTCTCTCGTTAGTTTACGCATTCAATAACAGGCAACAAAGTAGCCACACAGGTTTGCAGCAAGAAAAGCACAGCGTTCTCTGAACTTGACTTGTTGGGATGCTCGCGGATTGTTAAACGGAGCGCATTTTTTCACTCTCCTTTGCCGGTCACTGTTCAAAGATAATGTGGGCGCTCTTCGTCAAAATGAAGATAAAGCCTTGCTACTTCGTTCTGTATTGCTGGAAGCGGAATTACATTTCCCACAAAACGTTTGTCAGAGCTCCCACTTTCTCTTGTCGTATGAACTTGACCAAAGCTGAGATGACAATCCTCCTGCTTCGCGATAGTGATTCACGCTGGCATCTACTACCCGAAGGACAGCCTCAAAGCACGCTTCTGTGTCGAAGGGCGCGATATGTTGTATTCGTACTGTTTAGAGCGTGGGGTGAGTCCCCGCATTTTTCTCTTTCAGCGTGCTCGCAGTGTTCTCGGCTCATTTGCCCTCACCCCGACCAAGTCTGTACTCTAAATCTCTTTCCTGGAGACACGATTGACCTATTCTCAAGAACGAGGAAGAGAGTTTTGGAACTCAGCCTCGGATCAAGCTGGGCGCTGCCAGGTCGCCGCTTTCTTGTGGCCGATGACCTCAGAAGTTGCTACACGCAATTTTAATCACAAAATTTTGTTGGTGTGTCTTCGGCTAGGTGGACCATAAGAGAATAGGCAAATTAATCGTCGCAACCAGCGATAAACAGCGTGTCACACTGGAGGTAAAGCCCCAGACTTCGGTGCATCTCAGAATCCTAGAGTAGCAACCAAGGCCCGCCGGTTTCCTCGCTTGCAAGGCCACGGTTCCCAAAGACCAGCGACTATAGCAGCCAGAAGCACGTTCGAAGCATTTACGAATGAGCAAGGACGCAAACTTTGATCTTCGCAGCAGAGATATTTGGCAAGCCTGCCCACTGCAAGAACGTTGATTTGACTTCTGGAATAGTCCGGGGTGTCTAGATTTGAGAGATCTTACTCTGATTACGGTCGCTTGTTATCAAATCGTTCGAGATCTCGTGCAGAATTTGGATATCACTCTTGATGTAGCGTGCCATCTCGCGCACTCCTTTCCTGCTGTTCGGGCCTTGCGCATAACTTTGACGGAGAGTGGATGGCTGGTCAGGAGCTGTTGGCCAAGGGAGCGGCGAATGGCGTCTCCGATCTGCGGCTCATCTCCGGTGAGGGCCTGCCCGGCAGGACGTGATGTGAGTCCTGCGGCTCGTCTTCGGTGACAGCTCCCAAGGTAGGGCGTGATGTGAGTTTTGCGGCGAGCACCACAGCTTGCACAAGAATGGCAATTTACCTTCATCCACCAACTTGACTTTTTTTTTGTGGGTGTGTGGAGATGTACGACATGGGGTGTCCATGCTGTGTGGTGTGACTGCATTCATGGCATAACCATGGATTCACGGGTCCCATGCATCGACCTTGAGCCACTCGGGGGCATGCCAGCAGGGTCCGCTTACTCCGTAACCCTGGGACCGACAATTGTTGGGCGATGATCGGTCACATCGTATCATCTTTCCATGCTGCTTTGCATCTGGGTTGGGAATATGTATGAGTCGGTGGTATCTTGTCACGCCCCCACCCTGCTCCTGGTTTGCTTCTCACATCCACTGGGATGATGGTGGGCTGGCTTTTGTCGGCAGATCTCATGCCATTCAGTGTGTGGAGACGTGTGCATTTGTGGTGTTCCTCGAGTTGCCCTAGGCCCAAACCCAAGCATGTCCTATCTGGCTCAAAAGAAGGTCTTCGACTTTGGGTGGTTGGACTCCCATATGTCACAGCATGGCGATGGCATTGTTCCAGAAAGCATCATTTCGGTCCCAACCGCTCATGAGGCAGCCGGGATGCTGCAGGGATAGAACGCCCTCCAGTTAATCAAAATTGACTAGTTCCGGAGCCATCAATGACACGTGTCCAGATCCGGAGCCATAGATGTAACGTGTCCAGATCCGGAGCCATAGATGACACGTGTCCAGACCCGGAGCCATCAATGACACGTGTCCAGATAACCTGCGCGCTTTGCTAGGAGCACCGCAGTCAGCTCACGGATGACACATGTCCAGATAACCTGAGGGAGAGGGCGTTGATACTGAGCAGAAAGTTGGTCTTAGGTGATTGAGTGGACACTATTTCAGATGACGAATTGCGTGAGCTGGAGCCGGAGATATCCGGGGTGGCGGCTCTGATGTCCCCCTCCACCGGCATTATCGATAGCCATGGGTGAGTGGTCCCCCTCCACCGGCATTATCCATAGCCACGAGTGAGTGGTCCCCCTACACTGGCATTATCCATAGCCATGGGTGAGTGGTCCCCCGCCACCGGCATGATCAATTGTTACCCTCATGTGAGAGTCTGGTGACGTGTGGCGGAGCAAGTATTCAATTAGACGGCAGTGTCTCTTGGATTGCGTATCGGGGAGCTGAGGGCGACACGTGACACATGAACGGTGTTTGGCTGTGCGCTGTCGTGCCATGGCCGCATCCCAGTCGCCCTGTGTGTGTGCGTGTGTGCACGGTGCTGGGGTACTGGCATCTCGTTGTTAACGGGGACGGCCACTGAAATGATTTGGATGATGGGATGTGGCTGTCCCTATGGTACCCTTCTGGCGGGTACTGCCTCTTTGAGTGCGTCGGGGATTCGTCTACGGCTCGCTTTTTGGGAGTGTCTTGGATTCGTCTGACGCTAGCTCCCTCTCCGTGTACAGTGCTCATGGTTATTACACATGCCGGGGGACTTGTGTTCTTTGACCTTGATATGAGTACTATCGGATCGCTGTGAACGGGGACGGCCGCCGGGTGGAAGTGGGTTTTGGGAGGCGGTTATCCCTGTGGTGCCATTCTGGCGGGCACTGCCTCTTGGAGAGCTCGGTAGATTCGTCTGTCGTGCTGCGAGGAGAGGCAGAAGGTGGTGATGTACACCTTCTGTGTTTTCCCTTGAATTTTGTGGGGAGCACTTAGGTGCCCGCATGTTTCCTTTTTTTGACATGGGGTGTCCATGCTGTGTGGTGTGACTACATTCATGACATAACCATGGACCAACAGGTCCCATCCATCGACCGGGAGCCACTGGGGGGCATGCCAGCAGGGTCCGCTTACTCCGTAACCCAGAGACCAACAGTTGTTTGTGACGATCGGTCACATCGTATCATCTTTCCATGCTGCTTTGCATTTGGGTTGGGAATATGTATGCGTTTGTGGTATCTTGTCACGGCCCCGCCCTGCTCTTGATTTGCTTCTCACATCCACTGGGATGATGGTGGGTTGGCTTTTGCTGGCCGATCTCATGCCGTTCAGTGTGTGCACGGTGCTGCAGTGCATGCTGTGGCAGGTGCAGCCCGGTGCGGGCAAAGATGGTGCTGCTGAGTGCTGCCATCCAGAGCGTACTCTCCGGCCTCGACAGGCTGATGGGGGTAGGCTGGTGGCGGCCTGTATTCTTAAGAGGGGAGCTGGGATCCGCGCGAGTGCCCAGGCTGATGGTCGCATATCAGGGGGATGCGGAACGTAACGGGGTGAGCCCCAGGGCCGCCCTTTGTGAAATTGTGCATTGAACATATATGCTAAATTTTGTATGTTGATTGCTGTAGTTCTGTACATGCTTAACCAGTGATAAAGGCGTGCTTAACGGTGATGGAGGCGTGCTTCACCGGTGATGGAGGCGTGCTTCGCCGGTGATGGAGGCGTGCTTCGCCAGTGATGGAGGCGTGCTTCGCCGGTGCTGGAGGCGTGCTTCACGTAAAGCTGGAGGCGGAGCCACCGGTGATGGAGGCGTGCTTCGCTTTGGTGCTGGAGGCGTGCTTCAGCCAGTGATGGAGGCGTTGCCGCCGGTGATGGAGGCGCGAAGCCACCGGTGATGGAGGCGTGCTTCACCGGTGATTAAGGCGTGCTTCACCGGTGATGGAGGCGTGCTTCACCGGTGATGGAGGCGTGCTTCGCC
>LGRX02034977.1:0-17898 GCA_001247695.2 Cymbomonas tetramitiformis | reverse complement strand
CGCGTGACAATCGTATACGATTGTCAAGCTTTGGCGCTAGCTTCGCCCCTGACTCACGCGTGACAATCGTATACGATTGTCAAGCTTTGGCGCAAGCTTCAGTTCTCACCCACGCGTGACAATCGTATACGATTGTCAAGCTTTGGCGCTAGCTTCGCCCCTGACTCACGCGTGACAATCGTATACGATTGTCAAGCTTTGGCGCAAGCTTCAGTTCTCCCCCACGTGTGACAAGCGTGTCGCCCCCCTTACATGTGTCCAACGTGTCTTGCTTGCAGATTTTGCGGTTACTGGATCCAAAACTGGGAGACGAATGGCGGAAGGAAGCTCTCGAGTTGAAGAACTATCCGAAAGAACTGCAGCCTGTTCTTACCCTAGAGGCTATAAGCACCTCGCTATCAGCCTTAGGGTTTGATGTACGATATTTTTTCTTTGTTCTGAAAGTGGCGAAGGAAGGAGCATTAATGGCCGATGTGGACAAACGGAAGGAGTTCTACCAGAAATATGGGATCTGTTGCAAGGGCAAGTTTTTGACTGGCACTGAGTTCAGCTCGTATTGTCATCGTCTTGGTTTCATCAAGGATGTCATCGAATCTGCCAAGGCCAAGTTTGCCTCGCTGATGGGTTGGACTAAATACCCAGATTGGTATAAACACGCAGAGGCTATCAGGGACGTCTATGATGATGATGAGGATACGCAGGAGACTATACTCAAACTAAACGTTGACACCCCTTGGGGACCCTATGAATTTAATGGGGTAACGTACCGTGATTCGCAGCATATGACGTACGTGCAAAATCATCACCATTTTTTTATTCAGAACGTCCACGGAGAGCCTGATTTGGAAACCAAGCTTCTGGTGTGGATGTTAATCCAATCTTCCAACAAATTCTACACTGCACGCTTCGATGAGGTCATGAAGAGCATGATTAAAGCAAAACGATGGAAGCGCGTTGATTCCAAGGAAGGAAGGGCTATGGACAAGAGTGTGAATAAGCCATCGCAGGACACCATGCATACCTACAAGACTCTTGTGGATTGCGCTGGTGAGTTAGTCCTCACAAGTTTTTTTTTTTAAGTTGCAGGATTACAAGTCCTAATGACAGTGATGTTTGCTATGCAGCCACGCGTATGATCTTGTGCTACATTCACACCTTGCCGGATGACTACATCGAGATTCGAAATGGCGGTCGCTTTGGGGCTACGTTCACGATTCCGAAGCTTTATGGCCCTGCCTACACTGAGGCACCCGTATACGATCCCGCATGGTTTCTGCAGACGTTGGGCATCACCCATACGAAAAGGGGTTTTGAGGAAAACTGCCTGCATTTGCTATGGGCGATTCAAGCAGGAGCTGGGTCTCAGATTAATCTGGCCCCTGCAGTACTGGCAGCGTCGCGGATGATGGAAGCGAAAGAAATGCCAGATATCAATGACGAGATCGCCGCGTTCAGTGCGAAGGTGACCCCGTTATACACTTGTGATGATCATGCCATGGGGATGATCGGTCAGTTGGTAAATGTTGGTAAAAGAAGTGTGACAATCGTATACGATTGTCAAGCTCTGGCGTTAGCTTGACTTAGAGTCTGCTCTGTCTCTGAGTTCGAAGACTGATTCTGATGCGTATTACAGGCCGTTTGGGAATGGCTGGAACTCCGTGTGAAAGCGTCACGCCGGGAGGGCGGGATGCCGGATGCTCTGGTTAAAACGGAGATTTTCGATCATGATTGGGAGCCGAAGAGCGCGGTGATTGAATTCATGGAGCTGAAAATCCAACACAAGGAGCTGCATGCTGCCGAGGGAGTCCAGCAGCCGGTGGACTTCAACAAGTGCCATCGCGAGTTGCTGGCGAAGCTTCTGACTGAGGGATTGCTGGAATTCGGAATGAAGGTTAGAACTGTTCATATATCTACATTGCAATGTATTAAGTATTTCCTGCGTATGTATTTCAAAGCAGACTGATGAAAGCAATGTTCCACAGGTTAACGAATCTCGCGCCGAAAGGAATAAGGGTCCACGCAGCAATCAAGTCATGGTCAGTTGGCGCAATGAAAAAACATTGCAACACGCTCGCTATGGAGTGGATCTGATCTTTGTGGATGGTCCTTTTGGGCTGTTTTCGGAGGTATGGGATACCTATTCAACAGACTTCTACTCATACATGGGTGGTATTTGCATGTCGGCTATGGATTATGGTGGCATTGTGATTCTATTCTTACCGGACTCGACCACCCGCAGTAATGTGACCATTAATGGAAAAACCTTCGCGATATCGAGGCAGCAAGCAATCATCGATGCCTTCTGCGCTTCGACCAAAGGATGGCCGCTGCAATGGACATGCCACCAGACGGTTCAATACTGGAATCGAGGCGGAGGACGCATAGGTAATAATGCGGCTGGTCCGGTCAGCGTTTTGCAACCGTATGTGTTGCTGCACTTGGTGGAAGATCCCTCAAAGAGTAATAAGCTACCGAAGTGGGCCCCGCTGCGAACAACGGTCGGAAAGTTTTCGAACGCGTTCACGAACAGCATGGTAAGAATCCTTGTATGCATTCATATCTTGTCATGAATGCAACTCCGCCAAACAAAATTGTCAAGTAGATGCACTAGCTCAGACACGCAGACTCGCAAGTGACAATCGTATACGATTGTCAAGCAGGTGCACTAGGTCCGACACTCAGACTCGAGTGTGTTGTTTGTTTATAAACAGGAGGTACCGCTGCCACCTAAGGAGTACCTGAAGAAAGAAGATGGACAAAATATTCGCAGCGTTCAGAAGCCAATCCGTCTTTACCGTGAGCTGATGCGCTTGTACAGCAACATGGATGCTTGTGTTATGGAATTTCCATGCGGAACGGCTCCAGCCTCCATGGCGGGGTATATGGAGCAAAGGCATGTCCTTTCGATCGACATGGATGCAGAGGTGTTGAACATGGCCAGAGCACGGTATTCCGAGGTGCTCGCAGGTGACATAGCGCTGATAGAAAAACAAAAGGCCAATGTGCCTGATGACCACGAAATGGATTTGAATGATGTCGCGGATGCTTTAGGCATGGATGCTATTTCGGCTACTCCGGTTATGGAGGCTGAGCCAGATGCTTGTTTCGAGATGCCAGCCGCTCTCGCGGCAGCGTTGCTCGAGCACCCCGACCCTGTACCTAGCGTGTAAATCTGCATGAATGCTAGTACATTGGACACTGGCGGGCTCCGACCCTAGAACCGAGGACACCCACGAAACATACATTTCAGGGTAGCACAAAATATCCAAATAATTGTAATAATACAATCTGCGTGCACACTAAACATGTTGCACATACCCGATCATAAATCGTTCGCTATGATCCATCCCCCGAGCCCATCCGTTGTACTGTCGAGTTCATCTTGTTGAAGTGTTCTTCTCGTAAAGGTCATGCATTGGCTTACTTTGGCAAATAGACTTTCTTCACGGGGAACCGGGTTGAAATAGGAGCGACCAGAGCGCAAATATTGATCTACAATGCGTATCACGCGTGCAGCAAGCCGGCATGTCATGTAGACATCGGGGTAACGATTCAAAATTCTATTGGTTGCCGGCGCGTTTGATAAGCTATCGATGGCCCACACCCCAGCGTTAGACAGGTCATCGTAACGGAACAACACACTGATATTTACTAACGGAACATTGGGCACATGGAGCATGGAAACGAATGGGGAGCAGGTATCATCGCCACATCGAATCTGCCATTCCAAGATGGGAAGTGAGGACGATTCTGATCTTTCAGTCGAATTGAATCGGACATGTAAAACATGTGCGTGGGGGGACTCGGGCAGTGGGGTTAAAAGAATGGTGTCCAGCGCGAACATTTTGAGGTGGTCCGCGATTAATTTCGGAGACAAGCACATTCCGCTAGGAGCCACCATTTCAGGATACTTTTGATGAAACATGCTTTGTAGGCGTAGGAGGGAGACATGGGCTCGGTGAATTAAGAGACGAAGGTTGGCGTCTTCCATAAAAAAAATGTAGGCGGTAAGAAGAGAGCGGGTGATAGCGTTGCCGCAAGGGACTAGCCCAACACTTAGCGCGGGTTGCGCACGCCCGATTATTGTATCATTGAACTGTACGCAGACACATCTTATTCGGCAGAGATTCCCGAGATACATACATAACGGTTCATTGGAATGATCAGGTCCGTAAGGAATGGCCTGAAAGATTTTTAACAAGACGTTATTCGGAAGGTGCATCATGTGTAAAAAAATGACGTTTATCTATTACTTCAACCCCTTATATTTCGAAACAGCCGAAGGGCAATAGCTTCGACACTCAGACTCACGTGTGACAATCGTATACCATTGTCAAGCAGTTGCACTAGGTCATACCCACACTGCGAGTATGGAATGATGAGAACGCTGTATACGGAAGTAGCGAAAATGATGCAGAGTATGAATAAAACACTACTTAGAACTAACAATTATTTTCTTAAAATCATTGGTACAATTAGCATGTTCTTAGAAGCCAAAGTCCAAGTCCTCGTCAGTCATATCCGCCGCACAGTTGCAAGCTCCTAAATATTGCTCTATACTCTCGCCGCGCTGCTCCGGTAACAATAAATCATTTATCTTGTCCACAGGTATTTTCAGATTTCTAGGCGTTACCCACCTACCCGTCCAAGGGTTCCTGGAGGGAAATCGTTCGAGATGCATCAAGGTAAAGAATAGGAAAAACCGAGTTCGGCGTACATAACGGTATCCTGCAGAGATTGCGTCCAAGTCCCAATTTCCCTGAATGATAGGCCTTTCGCAATGCGCGTATACGTTTTCCGCATTACAGTTTACGCAAGGTGTATGACCGAAAATGTTCACATGATTTATCATATCTTCATCCTCGTCAAAACCATCTAACCAAAGCAAGACTCGCTCAACCTGCCGGGTCAGCGCCATTTCTCAGGAAGTTCTTGAACGCGAAAATAAATGATTAAAACTCGCTACAACACGTCTTAAGTAGGCATGGGAGCAAGGTATTTTTTTCCTAACGGCAATTGCACCACTTTCCGTCGTCATCAGGTTCCTGGTCAAAGCCTGTGCCCTGGTTAATCAACTCCGGAATGAAATCTGTGGGAACCGCCATTGTTTTTGGGGTAAGTGCGCCAGGGTTGGCTTGCGTTGGAGTGTACGTATATTGCGCAGTAGTGGCAGGATACCGATGCGCATCCAACAGTTGAAAATACCATGTTTCCCGAGTCTCGCGGATAAACCTCCATTTAGCCTCAGAGGGGTCATGTGTAGGAATCAGCGCAGGATCGATGAACACTTCCTCGCGATATAAGAACCAATTCCAGGAATGGCACACACTGCATTTTTCGTATTCGATATACATACGTTCAAGCTCAACAAGTGCGTCTTCCATGAACTCAGGAGTATTCATGATGCTAGTATTTTACTGCGAAAATAAATGAATAAAAGACATGTAACATTACTTATATAGCAGTAAACTTCGAGAGATTTCCTTTCAACACGGTGTTGACAATCGTGTACGATTGTCAGAAGTGTGCAGAGGGTAGTTTTGGTATGCACGGCGTGAAAGTTATTGTTTTCCCTACATGTAAGTATACGGTTTATTTCAGTACTAACACGTGACATAAGTGTTAGCTACCAAGCATATGTCTCCTCATTGCACGCGCTAGCATCAATTATGCGCGTTAGGGTGCAGATTCTGAACATACGCCCGCAACCTTCGCATCTCCTTTCATCTTCCTGCAGCAGATCGCTTTCCATCTCTGTCAGGGCACAGTGCGTAGTTTCGCTGTAGCGGTGTCTATTTCGCCAGCCCCGCCACTCCAAATCTGAGTATCGGTGGTAGATCCACCCGCCCTCATACCAGTACACGAGATGCCTCACCCCGAACCTTTCGCTGGATCTACGGCCGTGGACGTACATCGGCCAAAAACTCCACCAGTGATAGGTCCTGAGATTAACTGCATGTTGCCCGAAGTCCTCCCAGTCTTCTTCAGCTTGTTGCCGCGCTCGCCGCCACAAGCGGAGAATTAAACGGTCTTCAGGAACCCATTGGGCTTGTTGTAACTGGCAGTCGCGAAACGTAAAAGCATCGAAAGGCCATATCCAATACTGCAATATTCCAATACTGGGCATAATGGTGAGGTAGTCTAAGGGGCGGGTTGTGGTTCTATGTGACGAACGCAGGTGTGATGAAATGACCTCCGGTTACAACTCCTCCAATATATATATCCAACATATATCCTAAAACCCTGAACCTTAGACGCCCCGATATGTCTATGTGCAGCACACCTGACACCAAGACTCACCTGCTTGACAATCGTATACGATTGTCAAGCAGGTGCACTAGGTCCGACACCCAGACTCACGTGTGACAATCGTATACGGTTGTCAAGCTCTGTCGTTGGGTTCGTCTCTCTGACGCACGTTTGACACTCGCATGCGACTGGGTTATACCCCATGAGTCCCTGGTTAGGGGACTGTGCACTGTGGACGGGACCGGGGGCTGCATGTGTGTGTTTGAGGTAGCAGCCAGCCGGTCAGTGTCCACCAATGCAGGCAGGTTGCCCGCTGTAGCCCGTGTAGTTGCCCTATCGGCAGTGGGCTGAGCAGGCACCGTACCGTCAGTGTCGGATACTGGAGGAGGAGGAGGAGGAGGAGGTGTGTGTTGGGGCGGATAGCCCTCGGTGTCTGACTCGGAGCCTGAGTCGGAGACATCGGCCCACAGGCCAATACTCTCAAGCCCGGGGTATGTACACTCCAAGGGGGCTAGAGAGCTGTGAGGGGCACCGAGTGTAGGCGGTTGCTCGGAGGCCACTGTAGTGTCGGCCCCGAGAGCTGTGCTGAGAGATGTAGGGGTGTCAGCGGTGGTTGCACCGTCAGTACATGTGAGATATAATATACCGTATTATATCGGGGTGGTCACTGATAAGTTCTCATACAAGTGTAAACTGATTATAAAGATAAACCAATATATAATGCATCTGTGACCTAGGTATCTGTCACCAAGTACTGTACGAGTATTGGTAGAGTCGAACGGAGTCATGCACGGTACTGTATGACCTACGGTGCACTGAATCCAGCACACCACCCTGTAACTGTACGGAGTGCTGTTCAGGTGGCAGAGAGCGGCTCACAGATAAAGTCCAAAGCTCCGAAACAACAAACAGCTAGTAGCTGGAAACTGCTACTAGAGGGAGGCCTGTGCTTTAGCCAGGGCGGTCCCTTCCTAAAACTGCTGCTAGGATACTGCCTTCTAGCTAAGTTCCTACAGCTCAACCTTGTGGATACTCAGCCACTTTGAAAGTGGTCTACAAAGTTGCAGAGTTTACCAGAATTGAAGAAGTCATCAGTGTCAAAGATGTTCAACCAGAACCAGAGCCCAGAAGTCATAATCCAGAACCAGAGTCCAGAAGCCAGAGTCCATAACCAGAAGCCAGAACCATAATTCAGAAGCCAAGACCAGAAGCCAGGGGCCGGAAAAGATTCGTAGAGCAAAATTAGGAATTCCGAAAACCGAAAATCAGAATTCAAACCTGCCGAAACCACAGAAGGAAAAGGAATGCCGAAAGGAAAACAGTACGGCAAGGCAGATAAAGTGTTGGCAGTCACCCCAGTGGGATGTACTGCTGCGGTGAATTCAGGGGCTCGATCGAGCACCACCGAACCCTGAACCGCTGACACACATGCAAGACACATGAGTGCGGGCAGGGCTAGATATGCAAAGGAGAAGACCCTCGGCAGTGTTGCCACACCGACACGTGACCGTGTAGCCGGTGGGGCCGAGGGAATCTCGTCTCCGGAAAAGGAATAACCGTCGGAGTCGTCGTCATCGTCGACCACGGAAAGTTCTCCCGTGTGAACCGGCTCGTGAATCGAGTCAATCGAGCACAATTTAAGGGAGGTGTCAGGGCAAGTTGGCATTACACGGTCCATAAAAGAGACATGTAGTGGCTCCTCGAAAGGAGACCCGAAGGAAGCGGGGTCCGATGCCGAAATAGGGTAAAGCCCCGTGTCGATCTCGTGATTGGCAGGTGGTGGCGCATCGCACACCACCTGCGGCACAGACAAAGTGCCGATGTGTAGCGGTGGTCGCTCACCAGCGGCGGTAGCACCACCGACCTGTGCAGCCGTAGCCGCAGACCGCAGGGACTCGAGGACGCCCCGTGCATCTGACAGTACACTCCCCATGCCGGCGCCCGAGGCACCATGACTCAAGCCCGCGTAGTGGGCACGTAATCCCACGTCGTGCCGCACCGGGTAGGTGAAGGGCTCAGGATCGGTGCGCACCAGCGGCTGGTCGTGCTCGTGGCACAAGTCAGCGAACTCCTCGTCGTTCTCGTTGTCAAAGGCGGTTTGAAAGGCCGAAACCACCTCGTCCAAGTCCATGGCGGCATCACGTAGGTCCACATCACACGAGCCACACACCTCAGGGCAACCACACCACTGAAGATTTCTGTTAATAAAGTGTTAAAAAGTGTTAATTATGTGTTAAAAAGTGTTAACGGGTAGGAACTGTTAATAGTGGTGGTATAAATCCCGGTGGTAAATAATGATTGGCTTGGGAAAAAGTTAAGGAATTATATAATTCATGTTAACAGAATGTTAACAGAATGTTAACAGAATGTTAACAGAATGTTAACAGAATGTTAACAGAATGTTAACAGAATGTTAACAGAATGTTAACAGAATGTTAAATTAACACAATTTTAACAGAATGTTAACACTTAATCGGAGGGGTGCCGGAGGGAGTTGAAATAGGCCCCCCTCGCGAGATCGTTACACATGTAAGGAATAGTAACAGAAAATTAACACTTTTAATAGGAATCATACACGTGGCACTCGGATTAACAGTTTTGCCGGATACTAACACTTGGCAGACTGTAAACGGTCATAAATTAACAGATTTGACCGGATCGTCCACGTGGCATGACTATTAACACTAGCACCACTAGATATTGACAGAAATTCCAGATTGTTCCACGTGGCATGTCTATTAACACTAGCACCACTAGCTATTAACAGAAATTCCAGATTGTTCCACGTGGCATGCTAAGAGGGACTGCCGATGCTACTAAAAGTACCACTGGAACAGATACGTTCCATGTGGCAAGCAGGCATTCGCAATCTACACAGAGCAATTGGACGGAGCTGATGAAGCTGCGCTGGCGTTCGGTGTCCTCCTTCGATTGCTGCGCGGAGCTGGTGAAGTAGCTTGCGCTATTGCTTCTTGCAACGTACCGCTTTCATCCCCGGCCATAGGTAAGTGGCGTGTAGAGGTACGCGGTTTCCAGGTTAGCCGATCCAGCCCCTGCCCCGATCCAGCCCCTGCCACGATCCAGCCCCTGCCACGATCCAGCCCCTCATCTGGAAAATGGCGAGGCGATCCGGGATCGTTCTTTTCGTGATCCGGAACGGGATCGATCCCGGGAGGGAAGTTTCTTACGGGATCGATCCTGGAACGCCCCGGGTACGGGAACGATCCTGGAACGCTCCAGGTACGGGAACGATCCTGGAACGCTCCAGGTACGGGAACGATCCTGGAACGCTCCAAGTACTGGAACGATCCTGAATCGATGGGGGGACACTCATGATAAGTCCAAGGGTCGGTTCAAGCATTCAAGGCAAGTACCATGAACCGCACATTAAAAAAAGGTAGACTTTCACAAGGCTAGAAAGCAGGAGGCAAATTCAAAAAGAAAAAAATCAACAAATCCACATAAATAGATACACCTTTGAGTACACACGCTACTTCATTTGCATATGTTCATACGGTCTCCACTAAGATGGTATCACTGGCTATTATACTCTTCTTCTTTCTCATCTATACTTCCCACTCCTATAGCGTTTTGGTGTTGGGGTATTTTTGTCAAAGTTGCAAGCCACTTGGTTGGTTGCGCAAGCTTCACACGCGATTGTGTCGTATTCCATCTTTTAACTTGGGTAAACAATCTTGAATACTCCTTGCTGAAGGTGTTTGGCACCTCTGTCTGCACATGCGATAGTGCCACAGTGAGTAACAGTTGAAAAGAACTTATGCGCAAAAAACAACAAAGGGTAAATAAGTACTTACCACAGCTTGTGACTTCGTGCACGAGTTCTCATTTATTTCATACTCGACGGCCTAGTCTTTCAAGCTTGGGCCACTGGCCATCTGGCTTCTAGAGTTTTCTTTCCCTTTTCTTCTATTGCTCGTGCTGATTTTTTTGTCTTATTATCCGCATTTTTTTCTTTTTGGGAAGGTGATGCTTGCTTGTTGGTCTCCGAGTAGCGCACGTCCATGTTTTGAGTGGCCATCCTGAGGAACGAATCGTGGTAAAGCTCAACACACATAAGCTGACATGCTGAGCTCAACTGAGAAGCAAAGCAAAGCAAACAGCAAAGTTGGGCAAAGCTGAGTCGAGTTGAGCAGAGCTTAGTCGAGTTGAGCAGAGCTTAGTCGAGTTGAGCTAAGTTGAGCTAAGTTGAGCTTAGTTGACACGCTGACAGGAGCAAAGCTGACACGCTGAGCTGATATAAGCTAACAAGCTAAACTAAGCGGAGCTGACAAACCGAGTTGAGCTGACACACAGTTACAGGTACGGGATAATATAGCATAGGCTGGAATATGTGTGTATATGTGTGTGCCTGTTGTGCATATCCTAAAAGATCTAAAACACGGAAGCACATATGTGGAAAATTATTTTTGCAACGAAATATTACACCTCTTTGTGGCGCGACGGGAGACAAGTGGTCACAGACACAAGAGTGTCAGACCTACTCAAACCCAAGATGCATGCCATACATTACAACAAGGCCAATACCTTGTTGCTCGCGGATCAAGGGCGCTCCAAACAAACCCACAGACCAAGGGTGCAGGCGCCTTCTTCTACAAGAGTAGAAAGCGTGACCACAATGGTTCCTTCAATGGCGCAGTCACCAATGTGTGGCCAAGGGAGTTCGTTTTTGCAACGCCACAAAGGAGGTGTAATATTTTGATACCTATGCTAAATAAAATAATTCTCTTGCGCCACAGTCGATATGTCATCAACAGTGCAAACTGCGAAACATTGCATCCCATGCTTACCATGCCCGATTCGAATGGGTTTTTCTCGGTATCCGACAACACGAGGATCTCCCCCACACCTTCCACATGGAGGGAGTCCGCACCTCCGGGTTGACACCCCACAAACTCAATGACGGTAACCGGAGGGAAATCACCGGTCTCCCACTCTTCGCGCGACCACATGGGGTACGACACACCGCACACAATAACGTTTCCATGTCTCTCACCCTGCATGCGCCAATTGTGTATAATCCGGAATATCGTGCGTGCGCACTGTGGTCACACAGCACAAGGGCCAGGAACAACGCTTGCCGACATGGGAGCAGGACCCCCTCGCCAGAACACACGGTGCCCACACGTTGTCCCAACATAAGCCGCACGGCGTTATCACTTGCGCTAAGCGGGACGTTCAACATGTACCACTCCGTGACAACTGGGCGGACGATCCCTGCATGTGCATCAACCCGACGGGCTACGTTTTGTCCCACTCGATGTTGGGTTGTACAACCACGTGTGTCCGTGAAACAGGAGTTTCATGAGGTTGTCCAGGGGGGGGGAAGCAGATACAACAGGAAGCGGGAATGGCGGGTGCATAGCGTACCTTGTGGCCAACCGCAGCCGCCGCGTCTTCAGAAGCGGGGGTGGCAGAGGCGCCCCCTTCAGTTGCGGCTGCTGGTGCTGCGGGAGCATCCTGAGTGGGACGCGACAATCGGAATGTGTACCGGAATATCCAAGTACACTAGATATCAGAAAGTCCCGTACTCGTGTGGATAAACAGTATAAGATAAATAAACCCTAAGCTAGATATACCCGGAACGGTCTCGGACGGTCTCGGAGTCTAGCCTACCTGTGACACAGCGTGTGTCACAGTACGAACCTACAGATCAGTCAACAGTCCAGTGTTGGTCCTAGGGATCTATCATAGGGGCCTGACCGGGACTCCCAGTCAGGGCTGCCTATACAGATTTCAGCACACCACCCCAGCACTGTGGGTGGTGACTGGCTAGGAGAGTCAGAAAATGTAAAGCTGTAAGTGTTAGGGCAGGAGCCAGGGTGACAAGGCCTAACTGCTAATCTAACTGTGCAATTCTGATACACAAATTAGAACCCTCTAGCTAGCACAAGAGCAGAAACTCACAGGCAATTAAGGTCCTGCTAAACTACTGAAAGGCTCTGTGTCAGCAAGTCAAATTGAAGATTTCAAAGGTGTCAAAGTAAAACCATAAACCAGATTGAAGAAGTCTTTGAGGTCACAGGAGTTCTGCACACCACCATCGGTTGGTGTGCCTCCAGAGTGAGCAAGAAGTCAATCGACAGCACCAAAGTAGTCGGCGGCGGCCTCACTTAAGTCCGATCCGAAGGGAGGATTCCCGAACGGACCTCTCTCATGTAGAGCCATACCGTAAAAGAAGGCCATGTCGAAAGTCAAATCTGCCCGAGCAAGGTCCTGAAAGATGTCAGGGGGCTCAGGCGGCTCAAGCAGTGGCACATTGTCAGCCAACGAGAAACCTTGAGCCGGGATCACAGAATCAACAAAATCATCGTAGAGTAAAATGACGGAGTTTCCCAATCGAGATTACCACCAGGCGAAGGCATCTCCGTAGCCGGTGCACATGCCGACACAGCAGAAGCCGTGGAAGCCGAAACAGCTACACCTGCAAAAGAAATGCAGAAGAGAGAGAGCACCGCGAGAGCGCCGATTGCCGGCGTGCCAAATCCGAAAGGCGGCACACCGCACCCGATAGTACTGGCCGGAGCCCGTGGCTTCACCGCGAAAGTACCGTCGGCGAAATCCTCGTAGTCGTCCGTGTCATAGCCCGTCAGGTCAGACGGGTGGACGGCGGCGTGATTCACCGTCTGCACGAAGCCTCCGAACTCACCGCATGTCGCCTCCGTGGTGGTTACCCGCGCCGATTGAGCTGGCGCGGGTTGTACATCCTCCTCCTGCGAAACAGGCATAGCAGGGGCCGGCACGGCGGACGCCGATGCCGCCGCACCACCTGCCGGAACCTGCCCCTCCGGTGTGATCCCCGCCGCAGCGGCAGGGCCACACACCAGAGCCGATGCATGCTCCTCAACCGCACTCCCAGGAACAAAGGACGCGTGAGTGTAATGTACCTTTTCTTGGGCGGCCTGAACCTCAGTGGTGAGGGCATCAAGCCGCCGCAAGATGTCCTCGTCGCCCGCGCCGTCGGCCGCAGGCTGCACGCTGAAGCCGTAGGCCGACACGTCGATGCCGCCAACACCGCCCGCGGAAAGCACAGCGGGAGGACCGTAAGCCGACGCCGCACGGGCGAAGGCCTCCGGACCATCATTTGCAGCCTCCTGGAAGACCTGCACAAGCGCCAAGGTGTGGAGGCCCTCCGCATCCTCCTCCTCAATAGGAATGCAGGTACTTTTCCCGCTAGCGAAGGGTCTGAAAAACAGTGTATCTTCAAGAGGAAGATGGGAAGATGGTGAAAGAGAGTCTATTGTGTGGCATCTCGGACTTTCGCCGAGAACCTCCAAACCGATTGGTTTGGCGCTCTAAAATTTGAGCTAATGCCACTAGAAACTATCAAACTGAAAAAACTGTAGCCTACATCGTAGGGTTGCGAAGTGAGAACCCATTTTCCCGATAAATTACTCAAACCATACGAATGAAGTGGCTACATGTGTTAGTTTTTCGCGACGAAAACGCCGGTCAAGTCAAAAAGGTCGTTTGGTGAACAGTTTTTCCGCTAGCCAAGGGTCTGCAGATCTGTGAAATTCTCAACGAAGAGCAGAAACCTCAAGTGCACACGCCAGTAACAAGGGACATACGGAAAATATTCATTAAGGAACACAACGGTACGACTACGAGGGTTGGTCAGTTGAATAAGTGGGCGTCGGTTGTCGAAGAAAGCTGAAAAGTCGTCGTGGTGGAAGTTTGAGGTGATGGAAGTTTGAGGAAAACTACGGTCGGGTGAGGCGTGAGGTTCTTTCAAATTCTCGTGACACAAGTCGTCGCGAGGGTGTTGACTACATGTACGTGTACAGCAGGGGGAGATCCAGGCGGACATATTCTTGTGTATAATTGCTTCCAGTCCCCCAACACCCAAATTATATTTTCTTCAGTCACCAGAGCACGGTTTTGGTCTAATATATAACTAATACCTTGTTCTAGTGCCATCCAGGAGACCCTCATCACGCACGGTGGCTGCGCTGGGTATTAACACTTTTCAAATGCATCGGCGAAACAGGCGTGTGTTCTGGCTCCAATATAATTCCCAGCAGCGTGATTATACCGCGATTAACAGATGCAGCCTTCCGTTAACCCCTAAACCGTCATAACTATTTTTGGTTTTGGTTGAAGTCAGTGTTTTCCATATAGCCGCTGCATACGAAGGCCGATTTGCGTTTTGAGCATACCACTTGAAACGTATTTCAAAGGCGCATCGTACGGCATTGTTCAAAATTGAGCATCGAGTGAAAATGCGATGTCACCAATGAATGTATATCTCACGCATTGCGGCGCTGAATGCGTATCCACTGCCCCGTGTAAACCCTAATCATGACCCTAACATGTTTTGCATAACGCCTAGCTATGTGTTGAAGATGTAACGTGACCTAAATAGGGTTGAACATGCGTATTTATACGCGCAAACCATAACCGTGTGTTGCGTCAAACGATTTTCACACTCTTCATCGTTTCATCTTGGAAGCATGCGACAGTTTTGAGAGACATTAGGCACGCAGTTTGATGCGCATAAGGGAGACCTTTTCAAAACTGTTTTCAAAAGCATTTTTGGATTTTAGACGGCTTCATAAATCAATTTTGGGTACCCTTGGGTCATATATGACCCAGGAAACGGTTTAAGGGTTAACACTCCTGAACTGCCCCATTAACACTCCCTCGCCATCGGTTAACACTTTCTTCACACCTCATTAACACTTTTCCGCCTATAATATAGCCCATTATGAAATTTTTCGCGTATTAACACTTGATTAACACCTAGTTTCCACATTAACACTATTTAACACTCGATTAACATTTTTTAACACATCATTAACAGTTTTTAACACAAATCCTTCTTAGTGTGAACGTGCAGTGTCGTGAAAGTGCCCAGGGCAGAGCGGGCACTCCTGTACGAAGGCCGAGGATGCGGAGTGAAACGAAATGCTTCTAGCTAGCACCCTGCGTCTTAATACCTTGAGGCCAATTCCCCCCTTTCGGGAGTGGGGACGCCCCGAAGCGGTGCTTCCATCCTACGTGACGATTACGTCCGTGAAATTTACCGTCCGTACGACGGTTCCGTTCATCACGCCACTTGGACGGTGGAAATCTAACACCACCGCCCCCATGCGGACGGTGAGAGTCTCGCCGCGGCGGCGGTGCGTCTCGTGAAACATCACGCTCGTCATGTCGTAGTGAGGCAAGAAGGTTAGTGGCCTCACCAATCACACGAGCGAACTCCTCGAGGAAGTCCGTCATGTCATGCTGCCCGCTACCCGTGTAGGCCAACCCGAGAGGCGTGTGCGTCGGGACAGGTGTAGCTGCCTTGGGGCGGGCGGGAGGGCCATTAGGGTTCGCACACCACCAAACCTCTAGAACGTGGGTGTAAATCTCTTCGATGCCCACCTTCGCCAGCTCAGTGTCCAGGCGAAGTGGGGTAACCACCTCCTTGTAGAACTCGACGTCCAGCAGTGCCGCCAGTGGCTGCCTCTTGGCGGCCTCGTCGTCCAGGGGGCCCGCTCCGCTAGCCGCGATAGCCTTAAGACACTCGTCAAATTGGGCGACCAAGGGCTCAGGGTCATCAGACGAACCGAAAGAAATGCCCAAGAGTTCTTCGTGGTGGCGGAGCGGACGATGTCCAGGCGGTAGAAGCCGCTTGGTGATCTCAAGCAGAGCACGTTTGCCGTCACGCGGAGAAATTCGGGCCGAAGCGTCAACCCACCTTCGAGCTGGAGAATGGGGAGTCGTCAAAGACACCAAAGCACGAAGCAACATGTCGTTGTAAATGGGGTGAACTTCTTTGGTGACGTCCACGAGGTCAAAAATATCCTCGCTGGCGGTGTCCTTGTTGACGAAGGAGGCCTCCAAGGCAGTTACCAAGGAGTCCCAAAGGAGTTGACGATGTGGCTCACTCCCTGAAAACGAAGACGCCTTCGTCCCCAAAGTGTCCTTCGCGACACGCTTCACAACGTCAGTGTCCAAGGACGATTGTAATACGGCATCGCCGCGTGTCCTGTCAGCAGTAGCAAGCACGACCTTCGCTGACTGCGGGGTGCTCTTATAGCGAGCACCCACGTTCCTAGCAAAAATTGAATCAAGGCGCATCCTAGCGCCCATGGCAGGTGTTCCAACCGAGGATGTAGTCATCAGAATAAATTCCTATAGGAGGGGGGTTGGGGAAAAGGCGAGGCTCAAATCGTAAGGTGGCGGGCGACGGCAATGCAGTCGCGGAGTAAGTACAAGATGGGGTCGAACGAAATCAACGAAGTCGAATACGCGACGGCCAAGGAGACGTCGACAGGGGTGATCAGTCCAAGTCAAAAACGAAATACAACGCGGACACACGAAGAAGTTGCCGAAAGCTCCAATCCGAAATCTTACCGCAACTTAGCTTAAACCGCACGCCCTAAAGTGGCCGATTCAACACCTCGCGAGGCCCCAACGCCCCGCCAAGCGGAAAAGCGCTTAGCCAATCATGGCAAAGTCAGCAGTGATAAAAGCGGGGTAATACCCCATAACCTGTGAGATATAATATACCGTATTATATCGGGGTGGTCACTGATAAGTTCTCATACAAGTGTAAACTGATTATAAAGATAAACCAATATATAATGCATCTGTGACCTAGGTATCTGTCACCAAGTAATGTACGAGTACTGGTACAGTCGAACGGAGTCATGCACGGTATGACCTACGGTGCACTGAATCCAGCAGTACAGACGGTGTGATCGTTGGGCGTGCCCACAAGCGCCTCATCGGCACGGTGTCCCAGGGGCGGTGTGGAGGCAGCTGCTGGCTCACAGAGTGTGGTGGGAGCTGCGGTGACACCACCGGAGGGCAAATGTGGTGTGTGGTTGGCCGGTGCCGTAGCACTGGCGGAGGCCGGCTGAGGTGAGGCTGTAGCCGGTGCCGTGGCACCACCGGAGGCCGGCTGAGGTGAGGCAGTAGCCGGTGCCGTGGCACCACCGGAGGTCGGCTGAGGTGAGGCAGTAGCCGGTGTCGTGGCACCACCGGGGGCCGGCTGAGGTGAGGCTATAGCCGGTGCCGTGGCACCACCGGAGGCTGGCTGTGTGGAGGCAGTAGCCGGTGCCGTGGCACCACCGGAGGCTGGCTGAGGTGAGGCATTGGCCGGTGCCGTGGCACTGGCATAGGCCGGCTGTGAGAAGGTGATAGCCGGCCGAGGTGACATATAGAATGTGTATGTCAGTGTTATGTGCAAAAGTGTGAGGAGCACAGCAACCGTGAAAGAGAACCAGTGCATGGCAATGGCTACTAGGGTGCGTGTGGCCGAGGGAGTGTTACAGCCAGGCTGTGGTGTGGCGGTGTGTACGGCAGCAGTGTGAACCGAGTCCGTATGCGTGCCCTCCCAATGCATCCCCATCCCAGGCACTGCAATATGGATGCATGCAGTGTCAGGTGCAATTGTGGTGGCTGGGGGGATACCAATGGCCCGAGGCTCAGGCTGGTGGCAGTCGGGGGGTGGTGATGGTGGTGGGAGGGGAGTGGTGGAGGTGGGAGGGGTGGTGGCAGTGTCCAGAGTGTCCTCGGAGATGGTGGAGGCCACTGAGGTGCTGCCGGTCAGGAGGTCAGTCAGGTAGGGCACAGGGCACTGGGTGTTGCAGTCCACGGTGATGTCTGTCTGGACTGGGGCGGTGGCGGTGTTGTTGG
>LGRX02034976.1:0-14880 GCA_001247695.2 Cymbomonas tetramitiformis | reverse complement strand
TTTGCATGGCGGAGTTGACTTTGCACGGTGGAGTTGACTTTGCTCACTGGGAGTCGTTGGTTGTTCAGAACGAAGGGAGGTGTGCGGTACATTGTTCAGATCAGGAATGAACCAGATTATCCTCTGTTGCGGTTGTTAGCCTTTGCGGGAGGGGAGGGAGTTGTGTGGCAGGCGAAGATGGCGGAGGGGCTGCGGCTGACTGCGCACTTGAAGCGCCCGAATCGGTTCCGCACAGCGTTGGTGTGCGACATGCTTGACCGCCTTGCCAGCCGCATGGGTCACTTCAAGGTGACGGCCTTCCGGCGCCCTCCCGACCTTCCAACCTTCCAGCCTGCGCCGGTGCGAATGTTTGTCTTGTTAAGAGGGCGCACGGACTGAGCTCTTTGACACATCGCTCTCTACCAGTAGGCCTCGACCCTACACTCCTTTTGCGCCTTCCGCAGTGGTTTGGAGGATGGCTCAATCCACAGGGGGCCGCGGGCCAGAAGATGAGGCGGTGCGGAGGGGAGGTACCCGCGAGGCGGGTCAGGTGAGATCGGGACGGTGGTTGGTGTCGTGGGATGCCACACGACCTGGAGGGGAGACATTGCAGGGGTAGGCTAGGGAACCCGGACGGGGAGCATTGTAGTGAAGGTGAGGAGGGGGACGCTGGAGTGGAAGGTCAACCCTTGTATGGGCAAACGGAGCTGTGTAACGGCCAATCAGCGAACAATGGCCACAAGGCAGGCTGCGGCGAGGGGACGCCGGCGTCCGGTGAGGAAAGACGTCTGGCTGTGATAGGGGGAGGCTTGAGAAGAGGAAGAGGGATGGCTGCGATAGGGGAGGGCTTGAGAAGAGGAAGAGGGATGGGATAGGGGGGCTTGAGAAGAGGAAGAGGGATGGCTGCGATAGGGGGAGCTTGAGAAGAGGAAGAGGATGGCTGTGATATGGGGGCTTGAGAAGAGGAAGAGGGATGGCTGCGATCGGGGGCTTGAGAAGAGGAAGAGGGATGGCTGCTATAGGGGGGCTTGAGAAGAGGAAGAGGGATGGCTGTGATAGGGGGCTTGAGAAGAGGAAGAAGGATGGCTGCTATAGGGGAGGGCTTGAGAAGAGGAAGAGGGATGGCTGCGATAGGGGGGCTTGAGAAGAGGAAGAGGGATGGCTGCGATAGGGGGCTTGAGAAGAGGAAGAGGGATGGCTGGGGGGCTTGAGAAGAGGAAGAGGGATGGTTGCGATAGTATTGGAATCTGCAAGTGCCTGCTGATCGGTTTGGTGTAAAGCATGACTATCTAGACCTTCTACAATAGTCAGGATGCTCAAACCCTAAAGAAACCCTGTGGAACCCTTAGATCTAGATCTGTAGATCTGCTGAACTAATCGTGGCCGTCAGATCATTGATGACCATCGGCAAGTGCGTAATAAGTTCATCTGTACTCAGGTGTGTCACTGTCGGTCGGTATGAACACGACAGTGACACGTAGGACTCTGTTTAGTGAATTTTCACATAGATCGCCCAATCAGTTATGATGGCGCGTTAATGTTCGTGGCGTTTCGAGCTGCGAACTGGTATATCTTTTGATGATGAAAGTATGCGCTCGCTTTTGTGAAAACGAAACTCTCGAATTCCAACAGGTTATGGGCCCACTTACATTGTAAGTGTTAACCTACGGTTGTATCACGCAAAATTTTGCTGCGCGTATTCGGAAATGAGTAAGAGACAAGGCCAAAGTTGTAGAGAGGTCCCCGCCAGGTCTGGGTGTGGAATCTACTTATGGCAAACTTTCGGAGGAAAGGAAGCCTGATGGACTTTCAGTAGGGGAGGACTCTGCAGCGCTGACTACTCTTATCGATTAGAGGCAGCAACAGCTATTTGCGCAGCAAGACGCGCGTTTAAATGAGCTTATGAAAATGGTTCAAGTCCTGGCACAAGCAGCGCCGCCGTTGGCTGCTGCGAATCAGAATGCGGGGACAGGAAATGCTATTGCGTGTCCTGAGGCCGCGGAATCCAGTATGTCTGGTTCCAGTGTTAAATTTCGAGTTGCGAGTGGTACTGTGGACGTACCTTTACCTCTTCTGACGGATATGTTGAAGGGGTTCCCGACTGACCAGCTCTATTCTGGTCAGGAGGCCGAAAATGACAGCAAGTGGCTGGAGTTCCGGGGTAAAATTGTACCGTCTCTGCGTCACCCGGCGATGTCGCTGTTCTTGTCGGACACGCGCGAGTTGGAGGACATCAAGAAGGACGAGAAGTTCTCGGTGGCAGCGAATCAGTTGTTTCATGACTTTCTATCGCGCGTTACTACCAGGACGGCGAACGCAGTTGTTCGGTCATACAGTACTGAAGCGGACGGTGTCTCAGCCTGGCGACAGCTAATTAAAATGCGTCGGAGCACGGGCTCTGCGTACTTTGTGCGGCAGGTCAAGGCTCTGCTTGATGACACGAAGAGGTTTACGACGCTCGCACCCCCGCTGCAGGGCTTTCTGAATGCGAGGGAGGTTCTTGACAGGGTGGAGGAGTATGCGTGCACGAGCAAATTCCTGCCGGGTGGTGAGAAGTTTCATGTCGCCAGCCTGGAGGCAGTCTTTGTGGCTATGGTTCTGAATTCCTTGAACCCGGCGTATGTCCATATACGCACTATGTTCTCTGGGGACGAGCTGCCGTCGTTCAAGAAGCTAAATGATGCGGTGTGTGACCTCTACGACAACGTCATCGCGACTTCGGCAACTGCGACGGAGACGGGTGCTGGAATCGTGGAGGACCGTCGTAAGCAGGCGGAGCAGAAGCGTGTTGCGTTACTCAAGCGAGTTCCATGCCCGGTGTGTCATATGACTGGACACTCGTCCAGTGAATGCTTTGTTACTAACGAGGATAAAAGGGAGGCTTACCTTAAGAAGAATCCTAAGAGGCGGGAAGCCATAATGAAGAGGGTCCAGGACTACCAGAAGCATGGGAAGCTACCCAATCGAGCGGCTGCTGTTACTCAAACTGGACAACACCCTGGTGTGGATGACACTAGCGAGGCTCTGTATGCCATCTGTGAGCTGGTGGAGGACAGCGTGGTCACCTGCTTCTCTGACGACCTACCTCAATTTATCTCTGGTTGTACTGCGGGAGGCTATACTACACATCTCAGTCTGGTATCTCCCTGTGCAATTACTATTCGGTTTTGGACGGGCTTACATCTTCTGAGGGTCCCACCCCTGTGGGGGGTGGGGACCAGCCTATGAGTGGTACCTATCGGTGGGTGTCTGATGCTCCTATGAGCAGGCACTCTGCAGTGAGGAGACCTGGTAAGAAGTCACACCCTTATCAGCCCAATAAGCATCGGTTCCTATTGAACAGGCACAAGTACTTCCCCGTGACTCCGGTGTACGACTCGTTTGTCTACATTGATACTCTGTGCACAACCCTCCCTGGGAGGAAGCTTGAGTCTACCCAAGCCCTGTGGGAAGCAGGAAGGGAGCAACATCTTGGCCCGGGGTATCAGATATCCCCCAGGCAGCCGTGGTACACTTCAGATGTCCAATATGTGCATAGTATGTTCATGGGTGGCTCTGTGGAAGTGTTGGACAGGGCAATGACTGTGCTGGAGAGGCCTCACTTTCTGGTTGATGGTAGAGTGGTGAGTCACGAGAAGGTGGTGTGTGCCAAGCATGTTGTGGCCGAGCAGTTCGGTCTATTGCAGCGTCTGCTCGGGAAGGAACCGGTTATGGTACGGGGGTCCTTTGAGAGGCTGCAATCATGGGTGACTTTACTCAGTATGGTTACTCGAGACACTGTGCAGGCGGTCGAGAGCTTCTGGGCATTACTGGGGTATGATTGTGAGGATGAGTGGGACTCTGGCTCCTCATCTGATGGTGATGATCATTCAGACCAGGATGGCGATGACTCTGGGGATTCCTCTCATCGTGGTGATGTCTCTTCAGACCGAGGAGATCCTGAACTTGTGGCTACACCGGATGCCTCCATTATATATGGTGTTGAGCAGATTGCTGTAGATCAACATGCCTGGTCTTATCATGCATTGGCTGAGCACAACTATATCTATCTCTCTGGGTCTTGTGAAGATGGTGACCGTGCTGGTGACGACTCTGATTGCTCCATCCCCGACCTGGACTCAGCTTCAGACTCTGACTCGGATGATGGTGGTTATGCTTCAGATACTATGCCAGATCTGGTGGAGGCCTCTGACTCGGACGAGGAGGATGATATGCACTCGTGGCAGCCCTTTGAAGGAGTGGGTGGCATCCCTTCTGATGATTGGGCATCTGGACTATTATGTCCATATGATCTTGAGGATGGGAGTGACTCTGGCGATGAGGATGCATGTGAGCTACGTGAGGGCCTCCCTGTGGGCAGCCCTGTTACCCTGTATGTGGCATCGGCAGACAACACAGCTGACGTCTTCACCAGAGCCCTACCGTTGACTGCATTCGGTGGGAAGGTGGCGATGATAGACAGTGGTGCCACCAAGCACATCTTCAACATGGTGAGTGACTTTGGCGATGACTTTGACCCTGCTTCCAGTTCCACTTTCAGTGTGGTACAGGCGGGTACTGTGTGCTCGGAGGGCAGTGGCACGGTCACATTTGCCAAACTGGATGTGTCCACTGGGCGCGCTGTTGGGCTGCGGTTCACTGGTGCTCACTGCATTCCTGGGCAGCCATTCAATCTGGTGTCTGTGGTGGCGCTTGAGGATGCTGGTTTCAGTGTTGATTTTGGGGCCAGGCAGATATCCAGTGGGGGGATAACCTTCTCATTCTCGAGAGTTAGCAACCAATACATCATATATGAGGATCAAATATCTGGCACTTTGGACACCTACATGGCCTGTGCAACATACCATGACGACTCAGACCGGGACAAGACAGACTGGAAGTTTGAGGAGGTTGGGAAGCACATTGAGCAGCATGGGCCCTTCACTCTGGAGATGTTTGCCTCCGTTGACAACCACATACTGGATGACTATTGTACAACTGACAACCCTTGCTTCAGCAGGGACTGGGCGGGTAAAGCCTGCTATGGCAACCCACCTTATGAGCATGACACCATCCTGAGATGCCTGCAGAAGGCTCTCAGTGACTTTGCTCGGGCGCCTCAGTCCACCAAGTTTCTCCTGGTACTGCCCAGATGGGAGACAGCCAGTTGGTGGCAGTTTATATCTCTGTTTACCATTGTCCATGAATACCCTGCTGGAGAGAAGATATTCTCGGCTCCGTTGGACTCATGCTACAATGTGGAGAACCTGGAGATGTGTGGGAAGAGCCGGGTATGGGTCAGGGAGACCAAGTGGCTTGTGGTGGGGATCTACAAGGATGGGCATACTGTGATGAAGCTTGATGCTAAGATGTTGGCTCATGTTCGACTTGGCCATATTGGTGACGTGACCATGCGGGAGATGCTGGATGAGGAGGTTCCTATGGGTATCACTGTGGGGGAGTATGCCAAGAGTCTGGTGTGGCGCTGCCCTGAGAGGTGTATTTCATGCAGGCTCACCAAGACGATCAGGCCATCTATGAAGTCTACTGGCAGGGAGTGTGCTGCAGAGATTGGCTTGCTGGTATGGTCTCACACGTGTGGCCCGTTCAGGCCCAGTGCTGGTGGGTACCGGTGGTTTGTCCTCTTCGTGGATGACTGTACAACTTGGATATGCGTGTACTTCCTGAAGAGAAAGTCGGACTACCTGGCAGCCCTTGAGAAGTTCCTGGCGGAGGTGAGGCAACACAGGAGCCGCATGAGTCTTGTGGAGAAGTATCATATGGTGTTGCACACTGCTGGGGACTCTACGATGATTGCTGGACAGACACAGCAGTACTGCAAAGACCAGGGTATTGAGCAACGCCATGGATCGCCATACCTCCATGAGAACCAAGCTCGTGTGGAGAGGGCTCACAGGACAGTGCAGGCGATGGCTCGAGCGCTACTCTTGACATCTGGCTTTGGTGTGGACATGTGGCCACTTGCTGTTCGTCACTCTGTGTACGTTCTGAACAGGACATTCCAGAAGCCCCTGCACAAGAAGTCTCCTTACTACAAGCTGTATGGGCAGCACCAAGACCTTTCACATCTTCGAGTTTTTGGATGTCTGGCTTATGCCTTTGTGGACCCGGACAACAGGGAGCACAAGCTTAGTGACACGGCGAGGCAGCTGAGATATGTTGGTCACTTTGAGGTCTCATCAGCCTACTTGTTGTATGATCCTGAGTCGGGGAAGATAGTCAAGTCTGGCATGGTCAAGTTCCAAGAAGCTGTGGACAAGCTGGGCAAGGTGGTTACCACCTGGGATCCCTCTGTGGTGGCCCCGTTGAGTACCAATTTCATGGTCACGACATTGGATGGCACATACCATGATGCCCTCCCGAGCGAACGGGGCGACAGTGTTCTTGATGTGGGGGTCTATCTACCTGAAGACAGTGACGAGATTCTGGCGGTGCTAAGAGTGCAAGCAACCGATGAGGCATGCTGGGTGAGTCTCCGGGCCTACTTGGATGGCCATCCAGAGCACCTTGCTGCTGTGCGCTCTGCTGCACACGGTGGTGACCTCAATGTCAACTACCCCCTGTTCACTGAGGTCATGGTGGATTCTGGAGGTGAGAAGATGGAAGCTGGCATTATATGCGCGCGAGCTGTGGAGGCCAGTTCATTCCCGTACTGTGTCATGTTGCTCACCAACTTCACACACATTGATTTGCCAGTGGGTAAGGTGCACTTCCCTCCTGAGCACACATGCTTGGCAGTGGTGGGGAAGTCGTGTGCTGGGAGCTCGGTGGATGTGCTGCCAGATGGAGTGACTGAGCCCAAGGGGGTCAAACAAGCTATGGGGGCGCCTGATGCTGGTTTTTGGATGGAAGCTATTCAGACCGAGCTTGAGGCCCTAGTTACGGTCAAGCAAGCTCTCCTGATGATGGACATGGAGGATGTCCCTCCTGGTGTTCGTCTGTTGGACATGTCCTTGGTGCTAAAGGTCAAGCTGGACAAGCACAGGCAGTTGCAAAAGCGCAAGGCGAGGGTGTGTGTGCGGGGCAACAAGCAGGAGTATGGTGTTGACTACTTTGACACCTTTGCTCCGTGCACACAGTTGTCTTCGGTGAGGCTGGTTATCATTCTGGCGCTCAACCTCGCCCTCAACGTGTATCACATGGATGTGGAGACTGCCTTTCTGAACTCGGTCCTGGAGGAGGACCTACATGTCAGGCTCCCTAGGGGGCTGGAGTATCGGGGCAGGACATGTGCCAAGCTCCTCAAGGCGGTGTATGGCCTGAAGCAGGCGGGCAAGGAGTGGTTTGAGACCAGTGATGCCTTCATTATGGGCTATGATGGGAGGATGAGGCGCAATGATGTTGAGCCTTGTCTCTACTACATCCGGGACTCTGACATCACGGTCATCATTCTGGCATATGTTGATGACTACATTGTGGCCACCAACAATCGCTCATGGTATGACAACTTTGTAGCGGCCTTCAACTCCCAGTATGCCTGTAAGGACTTGGGTGTTCTGGATCTTGTGATGGGCATCGGTGTGCGCTGGGGGCCTGGGATGGCATATCTATCTCATACATCTCTCAGATGATTGAGACCTATGGACTTCAAGATGCCAAGCCAACGAGCCTGCCTATGTCTTTAGGGTGCTCTCTTGCCCCATCAGATGGTAAGGATGCCACCATTCCGTTCAGGGGGCTACTTGGGCAGCTGCAGTGGGTTGCAAGGTGCACGCGCCCTGACATCATCGCTGCTGTGTCTGCTCTTTCTCGTTTCTGTGCGTCTTATGGCCCAGAGCACTTTGTGGCTCTGAAGCAGGTTGTCAGATACCTTAAGGGCACTGTGGGGCACGAGCTGATACTGCGGACAACCTCCTCTGTGCCAAGGGGGCTTGGTCTGGCCAGTGGAGCACTACCACTATGCATATATACTGATGCTGATTATGCTGGGTGCAAGACCACGAGGAGATCTACATCTGGTATTGCGGTCTACCTATGTGGTAGCTTGCTCATCTTCTCCTCGATCATGCAGAGGTGTGTATCGCTGTCGACCACTGAGGCTGAGATAATAGCCATGTCTGAAGGTGCGAGGGAGATCAAGTACATCATCAACGTGCTGACCAACCTGGTAACATCTGTACCCCAGTACAGATGTACTGTGACAACCAGGGGGCCATTCATCTGGCATCTGACTATGTCAACAACAACAGATCCAAGCACATCGAGGTGAGAAACATGTGCATCCGAGAGCTGGTGAAGTCCAAGATGGTGGAGGCCATGTATGTCGCCTCAGAGGACAACACAACTGACATCTTCACCAAACCTCTTCCCCTACCAGCATTTCTTATACACAGGGAAAGGCTGGGCATCATGAAGTTGCAGAACTCCACCTTTGAAGATTGAAGACTGAAGGGGCACCATCCCCATAAACTGGAGCTGGAGGGGCACCATCCCAAGAACTGGGTGTTGCTGACTGAAGGGGCACCATTCCCAAGAACTGGCAGTAGGACAACTAGACAGTCACCCTTTAGAAGGGGTATTGGAATCTGCAAGTGCTTGCTGATCGGTTTGGTGTAAAGCATGACTATCTAGACCTTCTACAGTAGTCAGGACGCTCAAACCCTGAAGAAATCCTAAAGAAACCCTGTGGAACCCTTAGATCTAGATCTGTAGATATGCTGAACTAATCGTGGCCGTTAGATAATTGATGACCATCGGCAAGTGCGTAATAAGTTCATCTGTACTCAGGTGTGTCACTGTCGGTCGGTATGAACACGACAGTGCCACGTAGGACTCTGTTTAGTGAACTTTCACATAGATCGCCCAATCAGTTATGATGGCGCGTTAATGTCCGTGGCGTTTCGAGCTGCGAACTGGTATATCTTTTGATGATGAAAGTATGCGCTCGCTTTTGTGAAAACGAAACTCTCGAATTCCAACAGATAGGGGGGGGCTTGAGAAGAGGAAGAGGGATGGCTGCGATAGGGGGGCTTGAGAAGAGGAAGAGGGATGGCTGTGATAGGGGCTTGAGAAGAGGAAGAGGAATGGCTGTGATAGGGGGGCTTGAGAAGAGGAAGAGGGATGGCTGCGATAGGGGGGCTGTAGAAGAGGAAGAGGGATGGCTGTGATAGGGGGGCTTGAGAAGAGGAAGGAATGGGGGCTGGGCTTTGCAGACGGTGATGCGCACGATACAAACGGAGATCATGCAGAGTGTGTTTGAGGACGCGGTGACACCAGGGCAGCAGTCGAACAAGATCGGCCACCTGTTCCACACCGTGAGCTCCCGGATCCCTCTGTGTGCATGTGCCCGGGGGTGCCACTGGGTGCTCAGCCCTCTTGCCACGTGGATGCTCTCAGTCTCGCGCCTGTCAACTTCCGCGTGCACGTGGTTGAACAACAGGTTTGTTTCCTTTGGCCCTTTTGCCCTTTGGCCGCACCTTTTGCCTTCCGTGAGCGCTCTCTCTCTCGCGTGTGAGAGAGGGCGGGGTAGTCACAGAGGGCGCCAGATGGCTGGGCAGGGCTGAAGAGAACCCCCTAAGAACTTGCCGAAGCTCTGGAAAAGTCGGATGAATGTGGAATGAAGTTTGCACCGATTGAGCCTTTGGTCCCCGTGGTAGATACGGTAATGTCACGCGGTAGGATTGCGAGGCAGCCTTGCTGATTCAGTGACAGCTGTCAAAACATGCACTACGAGGCCGAGCATGCTTTTCCTGGTGGACACACGAGAGAGGGCCGCAGGGATGAGGCCAGAAGTGTGGTGGATATGGGAGGGTAAGAAGGGAAGGTTGGGAGCACGATGGGGGCATCAAGGGGAAGGGGTCAGGGACCAGGGTAAGGGGGCGACGCGCAGGGCAAGGTGTTGAGGTGAGGCCATGGAAGTGTGTCGTGCAAAGGTGAACGGGTGGACGGGTGGACTGAGAGTGGGGGCAGGTGCCGTACTACAAGCTGGTGCATGAGCTGCGAACTGAGGTGAAGCGGCAGAAAGGCAAACTTCACTCCGAGCGGCTCCGTCGCCTTGTTATTGCTCACCGGTGAGTAGCTCGCCGAGCTCTGCGGCGCGCCCAGGCGAGTCTGCAGGCATATTGGGTGGCAGAGAAAGATGGCAGTGTGGAGAGGAGGCGCGGAATTTGTCAGGGCCCCGCGGTGAGCTATGGGTGCTTCTGATTAATGCCCACGCGAGGGGCTGCATGGTGCAGATGGGCGCGGCACCAGAACGCGGTGGAGGCCTGCTTACCAAAGATTATGGAGCGCTGGTCTGGCAGTATCACGGCCATCTGCTTCCAACGCTGGGAGGTGCGTACCCCACGCCCCCTTCTGTACCCAGGCTTGAGGCCACAGACCCGCCTCCTTCTTCTCCGTGTCCTCGGCCTCATCGCCCCCTCCATTGAGCGTGCCACCAGGGAACCGGGATGGGATGGACGGAGGGATGGTCATGTATGCATAGGGCCATTTCACAGATGAAGCGCGAATTTAGCGTGTGATAGGTAAGGTACGGAACAGACAAAAGGTGAATGCATATCGTGAGATCGCCAGAGGATGAGACAAATGGAAGTGAGATGGACGGTGCGATCGGTAGAGGATGAGACAAGTGGATGGTGAGATGGACGGTGAGATCGGCAGAGGATGAGACAACGGGTGATGTTATTTGTGGATGGATGCTTCGCCGCTGGGATAGCGCTTTAGGAGGAGTGTGAGGCAGTAGCATGTGGGGATGCAAAGGGGAATGGATGGATAGATGCAATGGTGGTTGGATGATTTGGTTGAGGAGTAGATGGTGAAGTATTCTTGGCGGGTGGGATGGGTTGCTCAGACTATGGCCGAGTCTTCGAGGAGGCAGAAGGCGCGGGTCTTTGAGCTGATGCAGAGGAAATGCTTGCTTCGGCCGAGCTTGCGAAAGATGTTCACTGAGTGGTCGAGACCTCCTCTCAATGTCTCCCCTCGATGGTGTCGAGCGCACCTTGTGGCGCTTGATGCGGCCACGTGGAACACCCCACCTGCCCTGTGTTATATGAACAGCTGCGGACCTGAAGATGGAGGATGCAGGAAAGATGGAGGAGGCAGCCTCTGTGCAGTGCGGAGGGGGTGCGAAGGGGGCGGCCTCTGTGCAATGCAGAGGTGGCTGCAAAGGGGGCGGCCTTTGTGCAATGGAGGGGGCTACAGAGGGGTTAGGCTCTGTGCAGTGCGGAGGGGGCTGCCGAGGGGGCAGGCTCTGTGCAGTGCGGAGGGGCCGGCCTCTGAGTGGATCTGAGGGGATGATGGCAGGATGCACATGGCGCAGAAAATCAAGTTGTATGACAAGGCAGTCTTCCACGAAGATCGGGTAAGCGCTGTGGAGGGGCGCGGAGGGAGGTGAAGGTGGCGGACTGTAGTTTTGGTCGAGACTGACCCCAGGGATGAGGAAAGACAAGGGGCAGACCCAGAGGTGGGGGCGCAAAAGGGGGAAAGGGGCATGAAGGGGAGGGGTTCAAGGGGCATGGGGGCAGAGCGAACTAGGGGGAGGGTTGAGGGGGTAGTGGTGAGAACGAGTGATGGCCGAAGGGTGCAGGGAGAGGACTCGAGAGGCGCCGAGGAATCAGGGCAGCGTGCCGGAGGGGAAGGGGGGAGTGGCAGAGAGATCACTAGTTAGCATGCCGGCGCGCGAACTCCAGCGCACGGAGCATAGGGCGTATTAGATGATGCAGCCTCTTGCAGCTGGGTGGTCACTATGCGCTGTCACACTGCTGGACAAGAGAGGACGCGCTGGCGAGCGCAGGCCGCACTGGCAAAGGGCACGAGGGGTGCACGCTGGCGAGGCTGTCAAACCTGGGTGAGATAGAGGTCTGCCGGATTTCCAACGGCCTGGTAATGGAAATGTGGGTGCGTGTTGCATTGGGAGGAAATAAGGGTGTGGGAGTGCGGAGAGCCGCACGACAGATTGTGAGCCTCTGACGAGCCTGGTGATGCGCGGCTGCGAGGCCAGGCCAAGAAGCTCAATGTGGAGAACATCTCAATCAAGAAGGAGTCGAAGGGCACGCAGGGGCAGCTGGAGGCTCTGCAGGGCGAGCTTCGCGTGCTCCGCATGAAGTGATGACCCTCCTGTCTCCCCCCCCCCGTACCACCTGCAAACAGATACCTGCCTCGGGGCACCCCGGGAGGAGCGCCGCGTGAGGCGGTATCTTCTCAGAGGAGGAAGAGATTCCTCCAGATACCAGCTCCTGCCAGATATCCGACGGACCGGCTTCAAAAAGAGGACCCAATACTTCGATAGTGCAGAAACATTGCAACCAGGGGACGTGCTGATCCAGTGGTGTGGATCTGCTCCGACCAGTGGGACCTCCTGATCCAGTGGTGTGGAACTGCTCCGACCAGTGGGACCTGCTGATCCAGTGGTGTAGAACTGCTCCGACCGGGCAACGCACCAATCCATAAAATCTGCGACAGCACAGAACCACTTTACCCGGGGGCTTGCTTCTTCGACCACATCGAGGCCGTCTGTCTGCATCGTGATAAGCAGATGCCCGAGATGACGCGTCGCAGGGCTCCAGCTGTGCTTCAACCCTGAGATGACACGTCACAGGGCTCCAGCTGTGCTTCAACCCCGAGTTGACACGTCACAGGGCTCCAGCTGTGCTTCAACCCTGAGATGACACGTCACAGGGCTCCAGCTGTGCTTCAACCCCGAGATGACACGTCACAGGGCTCCAGCTGTGCTTCAACCCCGCCAGGTGAAGGGACAGGGGAGGCAGAGGCAGGCTGCCGGATCGAGCTCAGAGCTGCCACTGACAGGAATTCTGGGCGCAGGTATGACAAGGTGCTGGCGGACAACGAGATGCTCAAGAGCAAAGGTGCCCCAAGCTCGCCCTGTTTCACACCACGCACGGCCAGACGATGCTCGCTGCGGCCGGGGCGCCGGGAGACGGCTGAATGACGCTCTGGCAATCGTATGAAACCGGCTGATCTTCCCAGCATGATTTCCTCGGACGGTCCAAGCAATGTTGCTCCAAGTGCACACGTTACACCCCTACTGGTGCCTTGAACCCTGTGTAATTCACGCACCCTGAGACACCACGGCATGCGCCCTCGGTGAAGCTGGATCCTCGGTCCGCGGAGTGTCGGGCCTTCAGTTGAGCCTAAACAGTGCGTGGGAATATTCCTTGTGATCTGAATTATGCCTGGCCCGGTCACGCACGCACCGGGCAATCCCCCAATTGTTCCCAAGGACAGTTGGGCTTTGTCCCCCAACAAGTGCCGAATCAGCGGCCATGACACGCGGTCCAGGCAATCCCGCAATGACACGCGCACCAGGCAATCCCGCGATGACATGCGCATCCAGGCAATCCGCGATGACATGCGCGCAGGCAGTGGCTCCCGCAACAGCGCACCAGGCAATCAGCGATGACACACGCGCAGGCAATCCGCAATGACACGCGCACCAGGCAATCCGCCGATGACGGGCGCACCAGGCAATCCCGCAGCCAACCACGCGCACCAGGCAATCCCGCGATGACACGCGCACCAGGCAATCCGGCGATGACACGCGCACCAGGCAATCCCGATGATGCGCGCACCGAGCAATCGCAATGACATGCGCACCAGGCAATCCCGCGATGACGGCGCACCAGGCAATCCCGCGATGACACGCGCACCAGGCAATCCCGTGAGGGCCTCCCACCTGCCTCCTGGCTCCCCCAAGGGCCACTCACCGCTCACCACTCGCCGATCCGTACCCAGGAGTCCCACCTCCACCAGATCGTCGGTGGGACCCTCCAAGTCCCTCAGCATGTCCTCCACGATCGCCTCCTCCAGTCGCTGGAACTCGATCAACATGTCCTTGCGATCCTCCAGCACCTCGCTCTTCGTGGTTGGCCTGGAGGGGTGCGCCAGCTCCTTCAGCTTCTCCACCGCCGCGACCCTGGTGCGGGTACACCAAATCGCTGCCCGCCGGTACTGATCCAGCGTGCGGTTCACATCCGGCGATGACATCCTCCGGCTCCCGGCTTCTCCTCGCTGGCCTGCCATGCTTCCTGATCTCCTCTCGCAGACCAAAGGTTACCCCTCTGCCGACCGGAAACCAAACGCTGTCCGAGTCTGCCTCCCACACCTCTCCCGCGCAATTCGCGCAGAGATTGGTTTTAACGAACGCGCGCCCGTCTCTGCGGCGCAGCGGGTTCAGGATCGGCTCCCAAGCCTGCCACTTAGCGTGAGAGAACACTTCGCTCTCCCAGCACACGAAGCACGGAAAAGTAGAATCCGCTTCCGGCACCTCCAGCTCGATCACCGGAACCCGTGCGTACGGAAAACGTACCCTTCGTACGGATCACGCGGGTCCCAGTACGGACAGTCGAACTTGCACTTGCAGGGTACGAAAACTGGGTGCGACCAGTCCCTCCTGTCAGTACGATCCTCCAAAGGCGCGCGCACCCCTGAGATGTCGGTTTGCGTTCCGTGTCCTTCTCCGTAGGCTGTCCGTACGATCCTCTGGGCCCAGCTTGCAACTGCCCAGACATCCAAGTAACTAGAGCGAAATATATGATATCCGCTGCGCGATATCTAATAATTTGCGAATACGCTTTCGGAATCAAAAGAAAGGAAGAACAGTGATGGAGCGTTGCTCCAGAGGCTGAGATTCCGAAACACTACTTGACACTCCCTGAGAAAGTTGTTAACAACTTCTCGTGTCAAGCCTCCAGACGTGTCACGTGTCATCGATCCAGTGATCGATGACTCCCCCCGTCCCGATGCCACAGACACGGTGTGGCATCGCTCTGGCAGACGGGCCTGGCGACCCTAAACTTAGGGTTCGCGCGCATTGCTTCTACAATAACCCAAATTATTATTTTTCAAATAATAATTGTCTAGATGACACGCGCACCGGGCAATTCCGCGATGACACGCGCACCAGGCAATCCCGCGATGACGCGCGCACCAGGCAATCCCGCGATG
>LGRX02034975.1:0-10890 GCA_001247695.2 Cymbomonas tetramitiformis | reverse complement strand
TAAACTCACCCATGTCACAACTACGAACACTCCAGACCCTGGGGGTTGGGGGGGGCCCCCCTGCAGCCCGCAACGGTCTCCCCGCTGCCCCCACTCAGTCACGTCCCAACCCCCCCATGCGATTATACCCATCTTCCCCACTCTGTTGCACCCACTTTCCCACTCAGTTATTACCATTTTCCCCACTCGGCTACACCATTTTCCCCCATCCGGCTACCCCCATTCTCGCCCACTCAGTTATACCAGTATTTCCCCACTCAGTCACGTCCCAACCCCCCCATGCGATTATACCCATTTTCCCACTCAGTTATTACCATTTTTCCCCACTCGGCTACACCAATTTCCCCCAGTCGGCTACCCCCATTCTCGCCCACCCAGTTATACCATTATTTCCCCACTCTGTTACACCCACTACCCAGTTTTCGTACTCAGGCACCACCAGCTCCCATAAGTCAGCCCACCGCGATACGTCCCCGTCAGCCAGTCACCCTTCAGATATAAACCACACCTCATCACGGCACAAGAAACGCACATGCTCGCAGGCGCCGAGCCTATGCGCCAACCCGCCCCGTACACAAGTGAAAACCGCCAAACATCGCGAAAGGCCACGTCAGCATTTATACTCAGCGCGACTGCTACACCGCCCTTTAAACCCCCATCCCTCACAATCAGTTACCCGCCCGACACCGCTTTTCACGCATACCCCAACGTACCAACCCCCAAGCACGACAATCCGACCTGTCACGACAACAGCACCTCAGCACAGTGACCATAGACGCTGCCCGCAGCCTATCAGCCGCGACGTTACCCCAAAAACACCACAGTCAGTTATTCAGCGGCACGACAGCCACGTCATCGTGTACGACAGCAACCCAAACCCGATTTCTGTTCGTCCAGAATGCATTTTTCCAGAGAGCTCCCACTTTCGCAAACGGGATGACACCCCCACCGGATGTCACACGAAGTCCGCCGGACCAAGCAAAGCCCATCCACGGCCTCACGAGGATCGAGAGACATCACAGGCACCACATCATCTCAACCGCGCCACGTGGACGAGACCTCTGGCTCGCCGCACCGGATCGCAGCTGGCACCAGCAACATCAAGTAGAACGACGCGAAACGCCGCGAAGCGCCCCGAGCGCGGGAGCGCCCGCCAACTCGCAGCTGATGCGCCACATGTGACATCGCGTCACAACAGCAACTCTGTTCGAAATATGGCATCTCAAAAGTCACCAACGGGATGTAGCATCCAGCGACGGTTCAAACGTAGAAACAGACCACCGATTGGAGAAGGCGAAACATCGCGAACCGAAAGGTCACCAAAGACCTCGCTGCAGCTGTAGGAAATTAGCCTCTTAACAGGAAAATAGGACCTTTTCAATCAGTCTGCCGAGAACAAACTGAACCTTTCAAAATCATATTGGTCGTGCGTAAGTTTGTATATTGGATATTTTCTGTCGCCGAATTCACAGCAACTCTGCGAATCTAGACGCACGGAGCACCTTCTTGAATCAGTCAGGGACAGTCCGCTCGGCACGAGTTTCATACGGAACGCATAGCGCAGTTTTCGCGAATTCAAATTCACGTCCGCGCCCGCTCCGCTACAACACATAAACGTAAATTCACACCCGCACGGCTGTGGGCAAATTCACACTCTTAAAGGTCGCAGCTCCACGCAGTCGAGGTGAGTTCGAGACTCCGTGCGTTATGTGACCGTTTAACATGACTTCTTGCAAGAAACGGGCAGACGTGCAGGACCACGCTGTGCCAACGAGAAGCCTGGAGTACGGTTGAATTCATCCCGCAGCAAAGCACAGGCGCGCGAAAGTGTATCGTGAATTCATGTGTATGCGTGCGTGTTTGCGGTGTGTGTGCGAGCTGCAGCTACGCGTTATCTCTGTGCACTAACGTCACAGCTTCCTTTTCCCGCCTTTTCCACGCGAAGGCGTCGTCTTCGTTGTTTACGACTACTTTTCTTTTCCGAATTCCGGTGGGAATTCTCAGGTGAGGCGCAGTACTTCGCTCTCCCGTGAATTCCCACCCCAAGAGTGTTGCGAGGAAGCACGGTGACGCCGGGACAACCAACCGCTTTTCGCTATACTCGTCAGAACACGCCCAAAACGAGGGAATTCAGCGTGTTCTGCTAAACTCGTCAACTTTCCAACTCAACACTTTTGGCAACTCTTCAAAAGTCGACAAGACGGCCGTTCCTCCTTCGTGGTCCCTTTTTGCTGCTTTTGGGTGTGCATCCACACGCTCACCGGGCCATATGACTGGCGAGCGGATTCACAACGCTCGACTGCTGCCTGAACAACATGAATCCGCGAGTTCCGTTTGACCGGTTACTTCCGCTGACACCGCCTGTGCTGACCCCGGTGACGTTCTTTCCGGCTGCGTTCTTTCGTTTTGGGCATCCCCAACTGGGCTGGCTAGCACGACCCGGGTGTTGAATTCAACCGTTTCAGCCAGCACGAGAGAGCTGTGAATTTGGTCCCTGCTGCCCGCTGACCTTTGGCCTTCCGAGAAGTTACGCCAACCGGTCCACACGATCTTTGCTGCGAAGTCAAGCTCCTTCAGTCAGCCCGGGAGAACTGGGAATTCACGAGCTTAAGCCACTCCCTGCTGCTTTTCTCTTGGGAGCCTCCACTGACCAGGCACCTTTTCGTCAGGCTGCCAGCCAGGTTTTTGGGGATGCACAGTCGACCGTGCCAGTTTTCAAGACTTTCAAATAGGGCCTTTTCAACCAGTCTGTCGAGGGCCCTGAACCTTCCTCTTTCCATTGATTTTGAAATACCTCTCAAAGTTCTCTGTTGACTCCCACCCCCGTTTCGAGCAAGGGGGAGCCCGGTCGTCCCCACTGGACATTCACGCCGCGCGCTGCTTCTGAGAAGCATGACCACCCAACGCCGCATCGACGAGTTGTTTTGTCGCATCCACTGCTGGCGAAGCCCCGCACCCTGCGTGAACGAGTGCATAATATGCATGGCCCCGGTCCCTGTGTGGCAACACTGTGCGTCCCACGTCTTGCGGTGCCCCTGCCTGAAGGAACGGCGTATTTGTCACTCGCGTTGCTTGTCCACATGGTTGGCACACAACGGCTCGTGCCCGCTCTGCCGACGTCCCCCACGACTCCGCCAGACCCGCGTCACGGAGCATTTTGCCCCTCACCCCGTAACCTGGGCAATACAGAATTTTTGACACCCATGTGACCCTCCAGCGCCCGCGCAAGATTTGCATGAAGCAGAGGGCAGGCGCTGCCCTTGTGACGCGCGGCAGCAGAGAGGTCACACGCGTCTTGCTTCACAACCCGTTCACCCTGAATGAAGTCACCCCCCCAACCTGCGTTTTCTGTTGTTGCGTGAAAACTTCCAGTTTGGAGCCGCGTGGGAGAGAACAGAGCCTCAACAGAAGAGAAAAGACAGCCGCGTAACAGTGGCCATCCACGTACAGTGGATCACAACCACTCCTGAAAAAATCAGGATTTGATCGCGTAACAGTGGTCAGAACATACAGCCGCGTAACAATGGCCATCCACGTACAGTGGATCACACAACCACTCCTGAAAAATTCAGGATTTGATTGCGTAACAGTGGTCAGAACAGACAGCCGCGTAACAGTGGCCATCCACGTACAGTGGATCACAACCACTCCTGAAAAATTCAGGATTTGATCGCGTAACAGTGGTCAGAACAGACAGCCGTTGCAAGTGGGCCATCCACGTACAGTGGATCACAACCACTCCTGAACAATTCAGGATTTGATCGCGTAACAGTGGTCAGAACAGCCAGCCGCGTAACAGTGGCCATCCACGTACGGTGGATCACAACCACTCCTGAACAATTCAGGACTTGATCGCGTAATAGTGGTCAAAACAGACAGCCGCGTAACAGTGGCCATCCACGTACAGTGGATCACAACCACTCCTGAAAAATTCAGGATTTGATCGCGTAACACTGGTCAGATTAGAAAACAGCCGCGTAACAGTGGCCATTCCACATAACAATGGATCGCAACCACTCCTGAAAAATTCAGGATTTGAACGAGTGACAGCGATCAGCGCAAATAACCACGTGACAGCGGGGTCGCCATTCCGCACGCACCGCACTAAAGGGACGAGATCGGCACGTGCAGGCGTCATACCACGAACCTACAGCAGAACCACCACCATGACCTCCAAACCGAAATCGTTACCAGTCCTCACCAAGGACAACATGTCCAACGGCGACTTCACCGCTCTGGACAACGAGCTCAGCGCCTTCCTCAGCAATCTCGTCTTCGACAAGAACGCGAACCGCGATGTGGAGCTAACACGCGACGAGGTCAACAAACTCAAGGGCACGCTATTCAGCTCACTGCCCGCGATCTTCAGCAGCACCGAGGACGCCACCCGCATCGTCAGTCGATTCGTGCTGACGCCCAACAGCGAAAGGAAGACATTGCCTCAGCTGATTCTGGAGGAGACTGAGACGCAGGAGATGCAAGCCCTAAACTCACCCACGCATGCACCTCCACTCAGGAGATGCAAACCCTAAACTCACCCACACATGCACCTCCAACCAGTAGATGGAAACCCTAAACGCACGCATGCACTGCTCAAGATATGCAAACCCCTAAACTCACCCACACATGCACCTCTGTTAGAAGTGAAACCCTAAACACACCCCACACATGCACCTCCAATCAGAATAACAAGAGCCTAAACTCACCCACACATGCACCTTTACTCAGCAGATGGAAACCCTAAACTCACCCACGCATGCACCTCCACTTAGGAGATGGAAACCCTAAACTCACCCACGCATGCACCTCCACTCAGGAGATAACCCTAAACGCATCCGCGCGTGTACGCTCACCGAGGAGCTAACTCAAACTCAGCCATACTCGGCTACAACGTGGAAAAAAAAGGTTTCAAAGGAAAGCCGCCACATTGCCCTGCTCAAAGGCTGTCGCGCTGGCCAGATGGACTCCGCAGCGGATATCGCGGTCCACGGCGCGGCGCAGGGCAGTGCACAGGTTAGCCAAAGCGATGCGTACGACGTGGAGAAGGCGCTGTTCATGAACGCGCAGCTCGAGTTGATGCTGGCCTTCAAATCTTGCAAGAAGTCCACGGCCTGACTTGTGCCGAGATCGCCCGCTGGCTCTCCATTCCCCCCCGCTCCCCGTTTCACTCGTTGCCCAAGGGATCTACTTGAGGAGAAATGGCCGCCGCCGAGCTCAAGAGGCTCTCGCGCTCTGAAGCGATCCGAGAGCGGGGCATCCCGCAAGTGGAAGATTCGATGGCGCACTTTTGAGTGATCCGGAAAGAAGCGAAGCAGAGATCGACGTGGCAATAAATGGTGTCTGGTGTGGCCGAAGGTGATATCTCGTAAAAGAAGGAGCGATCTCACATGAGAGCACCGGAGCGGCGTCGCACGGGCGGTGTCTCCCTGCGCAAGCGGCGCCCTGGGAGCTGCCCTCTTGCGACTGGCCGTGGAGTCTGGGAGTGCTCTGCATCGCACGCAGGTGCTTGCCTCAGCCGCGTAAGCATCCGCTCACGAAGGCATTCACGCGTTCATGGGCTTGTTTGGGGGCCGCACCTGCAATGACGGTCAGAAAGTACTCATTGTCCTTGCAGAAGTCAGTAATCAGCGTCGTCGAGTTCAGCAAGTTCAGCGCCTCCTTACTATTCAGGGTGCTCAAGTACGCCCGGACTTCCTCCTCGGTCACCAGGTCATCCTCGAAGGGAGGAGTGGTTAGCCCTGGCAACCTCCCGCCACACAGTTGTGGACGAAGGTGATGAGGGGAAAGGCCAGGACGCAGTGTACCTCAGCCGAGACGCGGGCTTCACCCGGTGGCAGGAAAATGAAGGCATCGGTGGAAGCGCGTCCAATACCTGTGCCTGCTGGTCGATGGATGCAAACCACTGCTCGGAAAATGGCAGATGCATCAAAGCACTGTCCAGAGGCGGGCACCAAGGCACTCCCCGCAGAGATCAAGGGAGGACACCGAGTGAGGCTGCCACCCCGCAGATCTGGTCGAACGCACAGATGGGAAGTAGGGCATCCGAAGGCCGCTCACCTGGAGGCACCAGCAAGTCTGGGTGGAAGCCAGGCGGGTACAAATCCCCGGGACGGACAGGTGGCACTAGGTCTGATGGATCAAAGCCAGGTGGTACCGTGATGTCTCCAGGATCCATGCCAGGTGGCACCGTGATGTCTCCAGGATCAAAGCCAGGCGGGTAAAGTGAAGCTCTTCAGTTAGGCGCCAGGTGGCACCGTGATGTCTCAGGATCAAACGGGCGGATAGTTGGCTCCTGGGTCGGGCGCCAGGTGGCACCGTGATGTCTCCAGGATCAAAACCCGGGGGTGGCTCGGCTGCTCACGAATTAGAGCGCCAGGTGGCACCGTGATGTCTCCAGGATCAAAGCCAGGCGGATAGTTAGCTCCTGGGTCGGCGCCAGGTGGCACCAAGTGATGTCTCAGGATCAAAGCCAGGGCGGATAGTTAGCTCCTGGGTCGGCGCCAGGTGGCACCGTGATGTCTCAGGATCATGGCAGAGCGGGTAGTAAGCTCCTGGGTCGATGCCAGGTGGCACCGTGATGTCTCCAGGATCAACGCCAGGCGGGTAGTTAGCTCCTGGGTCGACGCCAGGTGGCACCGTGATGTCTCCAGGATCAAAGCCAGGCGGGTAGTCAGGGTCCACCACTGAGCACGGGGGGGGGAAGATCAAATCTTGCTGCAGCATTCCCCTCCTGAGCCGCGTTTCTTTTGTGCTGGCCGTCTTCGGTTTGTCGCCCTGGTCGTTTTGGGTGGAATTCTGCGCCTGCTGGTCATCGTTTGTGGTGTTCTGTTGGAGGGTCTTGCACACCTCAATCCAGGTGTCCCATGCGGTGACTGACGACGTGATGATATACTGAAGGTCCGCCGTTATATCGCCAATGTTACTGACAACAGCAACTCTGTGGACCGGGGGAGGGGAGGGGGGGAGGCAAGGGGCTTTGTGTGAGTGCAGCTCGTTGTCTAATCTGCGTTGTATGGCATTTGGCTGCTTTCAGAGCGACCTCGCCGCGCACAATCTAGGCCGCACAATCTAGGCGCAGGAACAGATCTAAGGCAGGGAATCAACACCAAACTGCAAAAGACCGCAAGGCACCTTGGAGACTTTAGCGTGAGCCATCCACATTAGACGCCATGCAAATGCATGCCCCAACCAATCTTTTTGCAAATGATCGCGCACGCATGACACGCTTTGTCAGATGGAGAGGGAGCAGCCACTGGCCTTGGGATTCAGAGTGAGCAGCCACCGGCCGTGGGATTCAGAGAGAGCAGCCACCGGCCGTGGGATTCAGAGTGAGCAGCCACTGGTCTTGGGATAAGAATGAGCAGTTACGCATGGCACGGTACGACTGGTTAAGGGTGAGGAGCCCGTAGCCGAGGAGCGTTGCAATGTCACCTGTCGTAGCTCTCTGCAACTCCTTGGACACCGTACCTGCACTCGCGTCCCCTCCCCTCTCCTTCATCCTAATATCCCCCACCCATTCTCCGCCCTCTAATCTCCCCCCTCCTCTCCTCGATCCCCAAGAAGCTGCCACTACTGCTAAAAAGCGAAAGCTCAAGTTTGGCTCCATGGGGCACAAGGGCAGAGAGTGCGCACCGCAAGCCCACGAGTAAGCCGAACACGATCATTAGGATGAGGAGCAGGAAGATGATGACTAGCAGGATGATCACCGCAAGGATCGTGGATAACACAGCTACTCTTCGGGCCTGTCGGCAAGTCCAGTCCCCGCCAGTGAGCCGCCCCGTCTCCCACCTGCGAGTGGGCCCTCTCTCCCGCCTCTCGCTTCCACCTGCGAGCGGGCCCTCTCCCCCGCCTCTCCCTCCCGACCGCGAGTGGGCCCTCTCTCCCGCCTCTCGCTTCCACCTGCGAGTGGGCCCTCTCCCCCGCCTCTCCCTCCCGACCGCGAGTGGGCCCTCTCGCCCACCCCCCTTTGATTCTCCTTCTCCTCTTCCTTTTTCCTTGGTTTTCCTCCCTTTTTGATCACCGGGGGGTGGGCTTCAGTTACGGGTGGCTCCTAGCCCCCGCGACTACGGACTCCCGGTACGACACTATTTACTGTTCATTTTTTATTATTTATTTTCTACTATTTATTAATCATTTTTCATTATTTTATTAATTATTGTCGCCTGCTTTTTCTTTGGCTCTCGGATTGATTTTACAGCAGATTCCCTTCTCCCCCTCCCCCTTCCCACTCCTTTACTCCTATGTCATCTGCGGGATCGCACACGCTCGCTCGATCGCTTCCTTTGTCGATCACACCTCCTCTCCCCGCCCACATCCTGTTCCCTTTTTAATTTTCCTTGCCTCCGTTCATCTCCTCCTCGGTGCATTCTTTGTTCTGCATCCTCTCTTGTCCTGCCCCTTGATCACTCTGCTCACCGGTGCTTCCGCTCCACTTCGACGCCGCGCCCTCGCACTCCAACGCTCCGACGCGCCTCGCTCGTGCTCCTGCCTGTTTGCTTCGTGCCTGCTCCCAGCTTGAACGGTACGCTCTTCACTCCCTTTTGCCCTCTCACACACACTGACACTGCATGCACCCTAGGCATACGAACCGGCATATAGAGCACTGAGAGTCACAGCCCACAGTGCCACGGGGCCCGGGCAGCATGCACTCCTTCTTCCCCTCAACTCTCCCTGCCTGATTCTCTTTGCCCTTAATTCTCCCTGCCTGATTCTCTTTGCCCTCAATTCTCCCTGCCTGATTCTCTTTGCCCTACTCTCCCTGCTTGGTCCGTCAGGTCTCCTGCTTGATCCGTCATCGTCAGTCAGTTTAGAGCTCGGTTTAGAGCTTGGCGTTATGTCCGGGGAGCCTAGTGCGAGGTGGGAAACCTTGGTGAGCGCGTGCACCGTGCCCTGGTTTCCCTGTAATTCTTTGTGGCTTTCACTCGTCTAGGTTTGAGCACCCCTGCTGGAGCCTCCGGTCCCAATACACAATTCATGGGGACGCACGGTGCAGTGTCGAGCGTCAGAATCGACTTCCCCAACCGGCTTTGGGCTTAGGGTCGCTGTCGTTCCCTTGTTCCTTGTCTCCCTGCCTTCCTTCCTGCCCTTAACTCCTCACCCTGCTTGATCCTGATCTGACTCTTCCCTTTCTCCCTGTTTTGATGTTTGATCCTTTGGTTTTGATCTTTGATCTTTGTGCTAGGTTAGGTGGGCGAGAGTCTCCCTCCTCCCCTCCCACCTGCGAGTGGGCCCTCTCTCTCCCGCCCACCTGCGAGCGGGCCCTCTCTCTTGCTCGCGATTGGGCCGAGTCTCCCGTTGCCTTACTTACAGCCTTGCAGCCACCTAAACACCATTGAGCAGGGATGTCCACTACCATGAATGCCCGGTGTGGATATGGGATCCGCTCAAGCACTTGGCGGCCGCGGACCGCTTCGTCCTCTGACCTCTCCTTTTTGACGCCCTGATGGTTTCATTCGTCGCCTGGCATCTTTATCTGAGGCTCGGAACTCGTCTTCAAATTCGGGCTACCACTATGTTCCGAATATTTGAGATCGAACTCTTTGAGCGATTTGCGGTGGTATCTCAAACTCATCATTGTTGTGAGGCGGCGGCCTGGATTGGGCCACTGCAAAACACTGTAGCGACAAAAATCCCCAAACTGCGACCAAAACCGCGCGTCGCCTCTTTGTCTAGTTCCTGGAAATCAAGTCAAGTACGCCGCGTCACATGCAACTTCGAGGTCGCCTTGCTTGACGCCTTGCAGAGGCAGCAGCTATCAGCACTGCGCGGCTCCCACCAAGCAGGGCGCATGCGGCAGGAGCGCTGCCAGGTTCGCGCGATAGGCAGCCACATTCCGCTCGGAACCCCCTCAGAAAGTGTGTCCACACGAGACCGGGCGGAAGCAGAGGCTGGTCAGCGCCCTCGACAAGGCACACCGCCACGTGGCAACAAAGTAAACAAGTCCTGTGGGACGAGCCGGGCCCCAACCTGGATGGGGTCGACGATGTGACACAATCCCCACCTGTTGCAGGCACCAAAAGAGAGATGGCGCAATCAATCTGGGAACGTGCGATCAAAAGAGAGATGGCACAATCAATCTGGGAGCGTGCGATCATCACACCATCATGAGCGAGGAGGAGGGCAGATACTGAAAGAGGGCGCACAGTCCTCCATGCCACAAGTGACAGGCGCTACACTTAAATCCTCAAGACTTGTGCTGCGGGAGTTGACGCGGGCGGACTGGCCCAGGTGCGGTAAAGTCTGATTCGAGAATATATCCCTGCGCACACGCCCACTCCTTGTGGAGGACCCACGGACACCACGGTGCCCTGCAGACTGGGCACTGACCATTGAGGCGTGAAGAACCGGAACCAGGTTTTGGCAGGCCGCGGAGCATCCACCACATCCTCGCGTAGTCGGATGTGCACGAAGATGCCGGCCGCCAGGGCGAAGATGCAAGGCGTCATGGCGAAAAAGCTGCACAATATCTCGAGCACCAGGTAGTACCTGGAGCCGTCGAGGGTGCTGCGTTCAAGCCCAAAGACGCGCCCGGACTCTACCTCAGTGCTCTCTTCACAGCATCAGCCCTCACCACCATTTCCTGAAGACTCTGAGGAGCGAGGCATGCTAAGCTTAGGGTTTGGGTGCAAACGCCGTTTTTTAGCGCGTTGGCGAACGACGCGGCCGAGTTCAGCTGCGTGCTCCAGGCATGGATCGCTTTGACATGTGTCATCAGCGCCTGTCATCGCTTTGACATGTGTCATCAGCGCCTGTCATCGCTTTGACATGTGCTATCAGCTCCTGTCATCGCTTTGACATGTGCTATCAACTCCTGTCATCGCTTTGACATATGTCATCAGCGCCTGTCATCACTTTGACATGTGTTATCAGCGCCTGTCATCGCTTTGACAT
>LGRX02034974.1:0-13226 GCA_001247695.2 Cymbomonas tetramitiformis | reverse complement strand
GCTCTAATGTGTGCGGTCTCAGCTCCTGTTGAGAGGTACGCGGCTCTAATGTGTGCGGTCTCGGCTCCTGTCAAAAGTTGCACGGCTCTTATGAGTACGTTCTCAGCTCCTGTCAATAGTTACACGGCTCTAATGTGTGCGGCCTCAACTCCTGTCGAGAGTTGCAGGGCTCTAATGTGTGCGGTCTCAGCTCCTGTTGAGAGTTACACGTACAATAATGTGCAGTCTCAGCTCCTGTCGAGAGTTTGGGGCTCATGTGTGCGGTCTGGCTCCTGTCCAGGGTTTGGCTCTAATGTGTGCGGTCTCAGCTCCTGTCCAAGAGTTGTAGGGCTCTAATGTGTGCGGTCTTGGCTCTGTCGAGAGTTACACGGCTCTATTGTGTGCGGTTTCAGCTCCCATCGAGAGTTGCACGGCTCTAATGTTCTACTCCAGCTCACATTGAGAGTTGCGGGCTCCTGTGGAGTGCGGTCTCGGCTCACGTCGAGAGTTGCACGTCTCTAATGAAGTGCGAGTCTCAGCTCCTGTACGGAGTTACGCGGCTCTAATGAGTGCGGTCTCAGCTCCTGTCGATAGCCACACGGCTCTAATGTGTGGGTCTCAGCTCCTGTTGAGAGTTACACGGCTCTAATATGTGCGGCCTCAGCTCTGTCGAGAGTTACACGGCTCTAATGAGTGCGGTCTCAACTCCTGTGAGTTGCACGGCTCTGTGGGGTATGAGTCTCAGCTCCTGTGCGAATTCTGCGACGGCTCCTAATGAGTGCGGTCTCAGCTCCTGTCGATAGCCACACGGCTCTAATGTGTCTGCAGTCTCAAGCTCTGTTGAGAGTTACACGGCTCTAATATGTGCGGCCTCAGCTCCTGTCAAGAGTTACACGGCTCTAATGTGTGCGGTCTCAGCTCCTTTAGGGAGTTACACGGCTCTAATGAATGCGGTCTCAGCTCCCTTAAACCGATACAGGGCTGTAATGAGTGCCGTCTTAACTCCGTAAACAGCTACAGGGCTGTAATGAGTGCGGTCTTGACTCCTGCACATTGGAACAGACGTGAGCATTCTAGCGCGGCTCGTTGCGCTGTGATTGGTGCAGATTGTGGCAGACGTGAGCGATGCGAAGCACAGCCTCGAGAGGTTGCCGTTCGCAAACTTTGTGTACGAGTATTTCGTTATGAAGGTGGCTCTGCTCCCTCCAATCACCCCGAATGATTTTACCTTGATCAACCCCCCAACACTCCTTCCCACCATCCCTTAAATATTTCCCCAGATATTCCCACTTAATGGCCCGACACTCAGGAGTCCCCGAAATGGGTCTACTTGAAGGGGTTGCGTGGAGCAGGCCATGTAAGGGTGAAGAGTGGGGGAAAGGGGGCGTGCGCATGCAGTTTGGGCAGCGTTACTTTGCGGAAATAAACTTGTATGGCATGCTTAAATTGCTGAGCGAGCACGCCATGCAGTCTCCGAGGCTACACCAGTTCTCTGCGTTCCTGGGGCTCGATGTGTCCCTCCGCACCACCCCCGAGCACCTCGACTTCTATCTCAGCATCTTTGCAAAGACCCTCAATGCTGCACGTGTGCCACCCCACCGTCCCAGACCCCGGCCGACTCAGTTGTAAAGCCGTATGACGGCGGAAGCGAGTGTGTCACACGAGTGCCCACCTGAGCGAAGCACTCAGCAGACTAGTGTCGCACTGGGCCCCACATCTTCGTTGGGAAGGAGGCTAGGCTTACTAGCCAATGACCTGTGTGCTTGGATATGAGTTCACGAGCCAATAACCTGTGTGCTTGGATATGAGTTCGGGCAGCAAAATCTGATCAGAATCTGTGGTCGCCTCTGACTCCTGGTGGATGGTGGCGGTCAACAGCGGACGCGGAGCGAACTAGCATTCGAATTGGCGGAGATAAAATCTCACAGGGTGAGCTCTGCCTGCTCCAATCACACCCGAGTGTCTCGCGATGAACCCCAAGCAGCGCCGGCGCTCCCTTCTCCGACCACCACACCTCACCAAGCAGCGCCGGCGCTCCCTTCTCCGACCACCACACCTCACAAGCAGCGCCGGCGCTCCCTTCTCCGACCACCACACCTCACCAAGCAGCGCCGCGCTCCCTTCTCCGACCATCACACCTCACCAAGCAGCGCGGCGCTCCCTTCTCCGACCACACCTCACCAAGCAGCGCCGGCGCTCCCTTCTCCGACCACCACACCTCACCAAGCGCTCGGCGCTCCCTTCTCCGACCACCACACCTCACCAAGCAGCGCCGGCGCTCCCTTCTCCGACCACCACACCTCACCAAGCAGCGCCGGCGCTCCCTTCTCCGACCACCACACTCACCAAGCAGCGCCGGCGCTCCTTCTCCGACCACACCTCACCAGCAGCGCCGGCGCTCCCTTCTCCGACCACCACACCTCACCAAGCAGCGCCGGCGCTCCCTTCACCGACCACCACACCTCACCAAGCAGCGCCGGCGCTCCCTTCTCCGACCACCACACCTCACCAAGCAGCGCCGGCGCTCATTCCTTTTATCACTATGTTTTGACTTGACAGATGGAGTGCTGGCCCACGTGGGTTTGACAAGTGGTGGTCCCCTTACAAACAGGGATTGAGGATTCTTACAACTCTGGGGGGTCTGATGTACATTTGGGACTCAGGGGGCTCCGTGAAGGGGTGCGGCGTGTTGGCAGAGGCGTGCATGAAGATAGGCATGCGCATGGCCGAGAGGTTGAATGCGCCCGAGGCCATCGCAAAAGATCTCCGGGTGAAGATAGAGGCTCTGGACGCCGACACCAATGGTCGCGTCAGCTTTGATAACTATCTCTGGCATATGATGCACTTTTATCGGGTCAGCCGCCTCCCCCCCCTACACGCCGCTCCCCTGAGCTGTGGGCTCCCCAGCACCAGATTCTAGCTCAGGCTGAACGCCTTGGGCTGCAATTTGCGGAAGCTGGGAGGACTCCAGAGGCTCACTCTTCCTGCATACTCAGTGTGGATCGGATGGCGGCTGTCTTGGGCCAGGAGATGGAGGAAGAAAACATGGAATATGCAAGGCAGCTTTTCGGGTGAGAGCTCGCTGCAGGGAATGCCGCCCGTTTGACGCGGCCTCCTTCCACCTCCTTCCTCCTTCCACCTGTGCCCTCAGCCCTTGCGAGAGGAGCCCAAGCATGCCGCTGAGCTTCACTGAAGTTGGCAGGATCTCCGGGCACATTTCTCAGCTGCCAGCTCAGTGCTGCTGGCATCCAGCGCACCGATAGGCCTCAAGTGCTTCACCGGATATCAATGGAGGATGGCGTATGTCCCCGTGTGAAGTGCGATCATCCGTATATGAACTTGAGGCCTGATCCGATGGCAGGCCTGGAGAGCTCTAGAGTCTTCAGGTCTTCCAGCACCACAAGGATTGTCCAAGGTGACGCAGATGTGAAGCGGTTCCTGTATCATGACCCATCATCACCGCCAGCCACACAGGTTTTTTCATTCGGGCACGCGCCCTTTCCCACATACAATGGCATGTGCAGGCACCACGGCCATCGCAGCCAGCACCTGTTTGAGCTTCGGAGGAGATTGCGCATCACAGGTAGTCGCCAGTCAAACGTTGCCGATGGGCAGTGTCGAGGGAGCTGCAAGCTCAAGTGCGGGGGGTGGGGGGAAGGATATGCCAGGAAGGCCGACGCAGACGGCGATGGGTCGCTCTCCTTTGACGAGTTCCAAGATATTGTGAACGAGGTATGCTTCCCCGGGCCGCGGCGAAGGAGGTGGGCATCCACGCGTCCATGGCGGGGCAGGCGATCCATTCTCTCAAGGCAAGATGCAGCGATTGCTGCAGCCACAGCCAGTGCCACCGATTCGAGGAGCAGAGCCTGATATTGACCTTTGTTACCATACAGGGAGCAACAGAAAGTGTGTACGAGGTTTGTTCAAACTCTGGTCATCCAATCATGCGGATGAGGTGCCGTGCTTGCTAGAGGGGCTGGTAGAAAGGTCTGGACAGCAGGCTGATCCCTAGGGAGGGCGGAGGCGGTGCGGGGCGCTCAGTTGATCAAGACACAAACAATCGATCCAACGTTGACCGTGCGAAACATTGAGAACATGTTCAGTGAAGCCATCAAAATGTGCCAAGGTAATGGGCCTCGATCGATGAGGGGGTGAACGTGAGGGGGCACATGATGACGGGCCTCGATCGATGAGGGTGAATGTGAGGGGGCACACGATGACGGGCCTGGATCGATGAGGGGGTGAACGTGAGGGGGGCGCACGCGGCGATGGACACGGAGCCAAGTTGGGGTGAGGTTGTTCGGGGAGCTCTCATCGTTCGCACTCTGAAAAAGCAGAGAATTCTGGCATGAGTGGCTGCGCATCCCTCCGCCAAGTCATCCTATCTTGTGGTACATGGACATATTTCTTTGGCAACGAACTGACATTTAGTTTTGGGAGATCCCAAGAGACAGAGGATGAAACAGTTTTTTGGACTCTCGAGGTCAGCCCCAAAGTCTTGAAGAGATACGAGGCAGTGAGAGAGGCTTTCGGGGTGGATGGACGGGGTGGTGCGCAGGCGTGGCACTGACTCCGGAAGCCTTCTGCTCAGCCATCACCAGCAAGGTGAACCGGAATGAGAGTAGACAGGGGAGGACGCGCTCACAGATGGGGTCGACATCCGACCATCATGGGTCGACGGCAGTGCTTTGCGCATCACAGCTTTAATTGCAGCGGCAACATCTCGCTGGCAGGGTTTGCGTTGGTGCGGCAGAGATGGGTGTGCTTGGAACTGCAGGCTGCGAGAAGGATGCTTCTGCACAGCTCCCATCTTTTGAAGTGCAAACCAAAAGGGGCATCAACCATGTCAACTTCAGCTGGCCGGTCAGTCCGGCAGTCATGCAGCTGGGTTTAGCCGGTGAGAGCTTGGCTGGCACTCACCGGATGACCCTAGCAAGCAGCCCATGTGCTGCTCACTGGCTTACGGTGGGCTGCGGGAGGCTGTCGCAGAGCGTGACCAAGTCGCGGATGCTGCAGACGGTGGTGCCGATTGTGGATGACGCTATTACAAACTACATTGTGTTCGACCAGGCCCTCTTGGAGGAGTCTTGGGACCACATCAAACCGTTCTTGCGCCGCAAGTTGGATAAGATCTACATGGCAGCGCAGCTGGCGAATCCGGATGCAAAGCGAGAGACGTCGCAGATTGAGGGCCAGGTGCATCCCGAAGCAAGCGGCAGCCGGTGTGCATCCAACGGCCATGTGGCATGCAAGGAGAGGAATGCTGTCCAAAGAGGGGCGATAACCATGATGCCGCTCTTGGGTCGACCATCATTTTAGTGAACTCACCCTGACACTTCCTCCAAATCATTCAAAGTCTTACATTTGATTTCCGAGGAATACTCCCTAAAAGTTCATCGAAAATGCGTTTTCTCCCTCATCACTCGGCCGAATAGGGCCAAACCTGGGGCGGATTTGACCCTGAGGAACCCTTTAGGACGTCGTATGATCGATATGTGTAACTTAACCTGATTAGGTGGATACATCGTGTTGGTAGCGAAAATTCAGCAAAAGTGAGCAAATCGGGTGGTATGCTGACCCTGTGATATTTGAGTGTTGTTTCCGATATACCGGCAACCCTAAGTGCCCGTGCAAATTAGGCCCGCGCATGCACAAAGGTGTCACAAATTCACGCGTCCGACGTCGCATAGCGAGCATAGGTAAGAATGACAAAATTGTGTGTTCAGCAATCTGAAAATAAATTAATCAATGTAAGCATGATCCCGATCCCGCGCCACCCGACGCCCGATAAACACCGTATACAAATGCGGAGATGCCTGTCCATGGTTGCATGTTGAAAGTGTTAGGGTTAAATATACAGAATTACAGATGGGGTAAAAAACTTTTTTGGGATGATGTAAAACTTTTCAATGTTACCAAAATTGATATTCTTAATTTCACATCGCTCGACACACAATTCTGTCAATCTTACCTATGCTTACTATGCGACGTTGGACGCGTGAATTTGTGACACCTTTGTGCATGCACGGGCCTGAGACAGTGACGGTTCAACCCTTGCAAGAGAGCCGACATCCAGTCACAGACTACAAGTAGGAGTTCAAACAGACACGAACTCAGCTCTGTTCTTTTGCACTTTCGAGCAAAAGAACTTCACGGAATACTCACTGTATTCCTGTGTGGGCACACTGCAAAATATTCTCAACATATTCCCTACATCATTTTCAGGTGTTGAGGAAGCACGTGATGACTGGATCTAAAGACAGTCAGACGGCGAAAGCCGAGGCCAAACCAGAGGGTTCAGGCAAAATTGGATCACCCAGTCAGCCGTCACAAGAACAGGAGTGGGTGAAAGCGATGCTGCTGTAGCAGCAACATTACCAGCAGCAGTTAGCACAGCAGAGTGCCGTGATGACTGCGATGATGGAACAAGTGCAACACCCCATTGCCAAGGAGGCAGAAGGTAACGTGGCGGGTTCCTCTGCTCCCACGAAGGGTGACAAGGAGCTGGCGCGATGGCAGAAACTCCCGTGCTGTCCCTACAGTGACAGTAACCCTTACCCACCCCGTCCCGCGCCACTGGAGAAGCGGTTGCCGCAGCTGTACAATCTGTACGGCGACAAGACGTTTGACAGATTGAACAAGTATTCGTCTTCGTTGAAATACGAACAGCTTGTTTTGGTACCTGCACTAGTGTACTTGTATGACGCAGTGCAATTCTCCGACGACATACTTGAGTTGTTAAAGAACCAAGACAAGCAGCACGCCTTAGCACAGGAGATCGAGCAGAGGGTGTAAGAAACTCACAACACTGTGGTGGGTGCGCACACTCTGCTGGCTCACCGGTATTCGATGGTACAGCTTCGCGCGAGTCTGGACGGCAACGCGGCAGCTCACGGCGGGCTGGAGGCACTGAAGACGAAGCTGGCCTTTGGAGGAAAAAGTTTACAACAACTCCGATGGTTTCGTGGCGGAACCGATTTTTAACCAGTGGCTTCAGGAATTTGACATCTCCCGGCAACGCGCAGTGATGAACACAACGGCGAAGCAGGCACCGAAGGGAGCTGGTGGTGGTGGCCGTTTCAAGGGAAGGGAACGGCGTGAACAAGCCGGAGCTGGAGGCTCAAACCCGAGATCCCCATCGAATCAGCCTGGACGCGGACACAGAAAGGATGCAGAAGGAGCTGGTCGTGGGGCTGGCGCCAGCAATTAATGTGCTTGGCTCTGTCCTGCCAACATTCCCTTCGGGGGCCGGGCAGAAGGAGCCTACTCTACAGGAGAGAGTACGGCGAAAAAAGGGAGCTTGGCGCGCGGTGGGCGCGAATGCGGAGGTACTGCAGTGGGTTTGTGTGGGGCGAAGATCAACTGGCTTCGAGGACCTCCTGCAGCGTTCGACCACGGCGTGTCGTTACGGGATCTGACAGCGACGCAGCAGTCATGGCTGGAGAAGGAAGCGTAGCGGCACTTGGACAGTGGAATGTGTAAAGGCGAAAAAACGCGTGTACGTTTCCCGCGTTTTTCGTCTCGAAAATAGGCTCAAACCTGTGGCGCGTTGTGTACGACTTCAGGTGGATCAACGCCTTGTGTCGCAAGTCAAGATGCAAGATGGAGACGCTGAAAAAGCTGCCACGCCCAGAACCTAACCCTCTACCACCTTTACCGCCCCCGCACCCGCCGTCGCCGTTGCCCGCACCACCACCTTTGCCTTTGCCTCCTTGACGGTCATGAAAAGTCGAAACTTTGGCGCCGGCCTTGGCATGCGCGTTCATAACTGCCTTCGTCTTTTGGGTGTGGAATTCCATCAACCACTTGGTGAGAACTGAGTCGGTCACGAGCCCGTCAGTCCCGGCGTACACCTTCTCCTCGATGAACGCCGGCTTGGCTCGCAGCGCGTCCGCTGCACCGTGCACCATTGCGTCCGACTCCATGCTTGCTCTGAGCTGGATCATGGTGTAGCCATTGCTGAGAAGGGCGAAGATGCCCTTGAAGGTGTTGTGCGCGGTGTAGATCCTCTCGCCTAAATCCTTTATGGTGGGCGGGTCCTTCTCGTCCATGAGCCAGTTCATCGTGCTCTCGGAGTACGCGACCGCGTCGTGCATGTACGACAAGGTAGACGTGAGCACAAGCTTCTCGTAACGCATCGAACAGTTAGTGTGTTTGGAGAGGGTGTCGTAGGTTGTCTTGTCATTATAGAGGTCAAACATCTGGGGCATATCTGTCTCCAAAGTCGCAGGTCATGTACAAAAGGGATTCCCCGCGACATAGGGCACGTCCGGTAACTGTTGCGGTGCCTCCAACTCAGCGTCCCCGCTCTGAGCGGATCCTCCACCTTGAGAATCAGCCTTCAGAGCCACCTCCTCGGCTGCCTCAACCCTCGTGTCGAGGTCTTTCATCTGCAGCATCATGGTGTTGAGCAGCGCTTCCATGCATGGGCTCCTCTCGCGAGACGAAGCCGGTGGTTGAGGGAGCGGGGAAACCGCGTGGTCCCCTCCTTGAGAACTGCCTTGGTGATCGGCCATTCTTCCGACTTCTCACCAGAGCTTCAAACTTTCACAGTAACGAAGAAACCGCGCGGTCCCTCCTTGAGAACTGCCTTGGTCGCCGGCCATTCTTCCGACTTCTCACCAGGGCTTCAAACTTTCACAGTAACCGCGCGGTCCCTCCTTGGAACTGCCTGTCGCGTCATTCTTCCGACTTCACTGTGGCTTCAACCACAGTAACCGCGGTCCTCCTTTTTGAGAACTGCCTTGGTCGCTCGTCATTCTTCCGACCTTCACCAGTCTCAAATCCTTCACAGTAAATCACAAGAAACCTTCCTTGAGAACTGCCTTGGTCGCCGGCCACTCTTCCGACTTCTCACCAGGGCTTCAAACTTTCACAGTAACCGTCCCTCGTTGAGAACTGCCTTGGTCGCGCCACTCTTCCGACTTCTCACCAGGGTCAAATCCTCACAGTAACCGCGCGGTCCCCTCCTTTGAGAACTGCTCTGGTCATCGGCCATTCTTCCGACTTCTCATCAGGGCTTCAACCAATAACCGCGTCGGTCCCCTCCTTGAGAATTGCCTGGTCGCCGTCACTCTTCCGACTCTCACCAGGGCTTCAAACTTTCACAGTAACAAAGAAACCAAGGTGGTCCCCTCCTTGAGAACTGCTCTGTCATCGGCCATTCTTCCGACTTCACCAGGGCTTCAAACTCACAGTAACCGCTACGTCCCTTCCTTGGAGAACTGCCTTATCGCGTCATTCTTCCTGGATTTCTCACCAGGGCTTCAAACTTTCACAGTAAATCAAGGCTGTCCCTCCTTGAGAACTGCTCTGGTCGTCGTCATTTCTTCCGACCTCTCACCAGGGCTCCTCAACCATGCTGGTAACCGCGTTAGTCCCTTCCTTGAGAACTGCCTTGGTCGCCGGCCACTCTTTCGACTTCTCACCAGGGCTTCAAACTTTCACAGTAACCGCGCATTCCCCTCCTTGAAAACTGCCTTGGTCATCGGCCATTCGTCCGACTTCTCACCAGGGCTTCAAACTTTCACAGTAACAAAGTAACCGCGCGGTCCCCTCCTTGAGAACTGCCTTGGTCATCGGCCATTCTTCCGACTTCTCATCAGGGCTTCAAACTTTCACAATAACGAAGAAACCGCGCGGTCCCCTCCTTGAAAACTGCCTTGGTCATCGGCCATTCGTCCGACTTCTTAGGAAAAGTGACCTGTAGTCATCTGTCATTCTGCACTATCAGTCATCTGTCATTCTGCATTATCATTTATCAGTCATCAGTCATTCTGCATCATCATCTAAAGTACAATCAAATGTATTCCACGGGCACGGTAGAGTCTACCGGCCGTGGTCATGAATCGTGTGACTGTGCAGACACTGTGTCACAAAGTCGACTGTAGTGACTATAGTTTGTACACCTATCGGACAGAAGGTATCTGGCGGGAACACAAAACAATAAAAGGGAGCAGCTCTGTAAGCTGCCATTATTCTCTCTCTCATTTATAAGTTAACAGTTACAGTGCTGTAAGTTAAATGCTTTGTAGTTGTGTTTATTAGATAAAATAGCCTATATATAAGATCAGCTCATACCTAGGTTATGGGCCCACAACGGTGTTGAACCTGCGTGGAGGCTTAGTATATGAGTGGTCAGATTCCGGATATCTATACAGTATATAAACACACTCGGTCTCAACGTTTCCAGTTTTCAGATATGGAGGAAGCAAGTGAGCAGAAGTACAATCCAGAGCAAAGTACAAGTCAAAGTAGGGAGGATCAGTTGTCTCAGCTTTTAGTTAGGCAGATGGAAATGATGGAAGTTATAACACGTCGTCTCGCGGCCGCAGAGCAAAAGCAAGTGGAGACGTCGGCGGAAACGCTGATAACAACAGATAACGCATCAAAGGTGGTACACAGTGTTTTGAAGTCCTTAGGAAGTGTTTCCAAGTACTCAGGAAACGAAAGAAATCAGTACGAAGCCTGGACTAGGTTCAGTACACAGTTGGAATCGGCAGTCGGTTTCTATTCAGAGTTGAAGGAACTAGTAAGTACTGAAAAATTTATCAGCGACGTGGCGAACATGAAAGATCTAGCTGATATGACACCAGCGACTAATCCTTTCGCCGACGAAGTTCCTCGGCCGGAAAGTATAATCACTATACAGGGTTCGGCTACGGTTGCAAGCTCTGTGTTGTCAGCGATATTGATACAGGTAACAACTGGTGACGCGTTTGATTTGGTGCGACGTTGTGGAAACGACGGTGTCAAGGCGTATCGAAAATTGCGTGCACGTGTGGAGCCTCAACTATTTGGACAATTGGCGTCGTATATGACTCGTATGATGAGACTTTGTGTGAACTCCACATCAGACCCGGTGAAACAGCTCAGTGCGTTTGCAGATATTCAGTCGTCTTTGAGCCGGTATGGTGGTGAACGTCTGGACGAGAGGACAATCGAGGTGCTTACGTTAGCGTTTGCGGTATCCGCCCTGCCTAGCGACTATGCAACGGTGGTCGCAGCTCTTGGACAAGAGGCAAAACCGACGTTTGAGTTGTTGATGCAACGCTGTGATTATTTCTTTGTAAATGTTCTGCAGCAGAAAAATCCGACGCAATATGCAGCAGCAGCGCAGGATACTGACACTGCGGCGGTGGCGAAAAGCTTACAAGCTGATAGGCAACGGCAAGCGGAGGAGAAAAAGAAGAATGACGCTAAGCTGGTGCAATGCGCCGTTTGCTCCGGCGAGCACGCTTCAGAGTCATGCTGGCTTTTGCACCCTGAGAAAATGGAGGAGTTCATTAAAAGAAACCCTGCAAGGGAGGCGGAGTGCAGGGAGACGTATGCGAAACGAAAAAAACGTCACCTAGAATCACAGAACGACAAGGCGGAGGAGACGGTCGCGGCAGCGGTATCATCGACGGCTGAAAAAATGACTGACGAGGAAATTTGGGAGGCGGAGGAGCACGACGAGGTACCGGTTGCTTGTCCAGTCGTACAACACTGTGGTGATCAACGTGAAGCGTACGCAGCAGACGCCCTGCAGCAACGAGTACTACACTACGATTGTATGGCCACGAAGAACGTGTTCAATGATCTTCGGTTTTTTGAGGGGAACACAGTTTGTGCTGAGAAGGCCGTGAACTTCCAGGTCATGGCCGGGAAAATGACGACGTCGAAGGGTGCTGGTGTGGTGCGCGTCAATCTCTGGAATCACGCAACTGGCAAGCTCGACGTGCTCAGTGTGGAGGCGCAGTACGTGCCAGACTCGCCGTTCAATATTCTGTCGGCGGTGTATTTTGAGGACAAGTTTGATCTATACGGGCAGCTACTTCATCGTGAACTGATAAGTGCGAGCGGAAGCTCTCGCTACAACTTGGTACGAGACGGGAGGAAGTTCATCTTACCGGAGTCTTTTGCTGCTGAGGCACAATCACAGTACTCTCGTACTTTCTTCAAAGCTGCGGAAGACGGTTACCGCGAACGGCGAGCTGGTTGCACACTCAGAGACGGTTCGAGACAATGCACGCATGGCCAATCTACTCGCAGAGTTCGTCTCAGTCAAGCTGGTGGACAATCATGCAGAATGAGATTGCTATGTGGCGAAGCTGGGTGAATGACAGTTTTCTGGTGCTACGTTTATTCCGAAGCACGGAGGAGTAGGAAAAGTGACCTGTAGTCATCTGTCATTCTGCACTATCAGTCATCTGTCATTCTGCATTATCATTTATCAGTCATCAGTCATTCTGCATCATCATCTAAAGTACAATCAAATGTATTCCACGGGCACGGTAGAGTCTACCGGCCGTGGTCATGAATCGTGTGACTGTGCAGACACTGTGTCACAAAGTCGACTGTAGTGACTATAGTTTGTACACCTATCGGACAGAAGGTATCTGGCGGGAACACAAAACAATAAAAGGGAGCAGCTTTGTAAGCTGCCATTATTCTCTCTCTCATTTATAAGTTAACAGTTACAGTGCTGTAAGTTAAATGCTTTGTAGTTGTGTTTATTAGATAAAATATCCTATATATAAGATCAGCTCATACCTACTTCTCACCAGGGCTTCAAACTTTCACAGTAACAAAGTAACCGCGCGGTCCCCTCCTTGAGAACTGCCTTGGTCATCGGCCATTCTTCCGACATCTCATCAGGGGCTTAAACTTTACAGAACAAGAACGGTATGTCCCCTGTTGAGAACTCACCTGGTCATCGCATTCTTCCTGAATTTCACTAGCTTCAAACTTTCACAGTGTCAGTGCAACTGGTCCTCCTGAGAACGCCTATTATCAAGCTATTCTTCCGACTTCTGGGCTTTCAACTAACAGCAAACCAAGGTATGTCCCCTCCTTGAGAATCCTGGGCTTTATTATCAAGTATATTCTTCCGACTTCTCACCAGGGCTTCAAACTTACAGTAACCGCTACGTCCTCCTTTTTGAGAATCCGTCGGCCGCTGCCATTCTTCCAATTTCTCACCAGGGCTTAACCACAGTAACTGCACACCTTTCCTGAGGAACTGGCTTCTTTGCTCGCTGCCATTCTAATTTCTCACCAGGGCTTCAACCACAAAACCGGGTCCTTCTTCCTTTGAGAATGCCTCGGCCGCCGGCCACTCTTCCTACCCCCTCTAGGGATTCAAACTTTCACAGTAACTGCTGTTTCTCCTGTAACCAAGGCTTCCTCCTTGAGAACAGCCTTGGTTGTCGGTCATTTTTCCGACTTCTCACCAGTGCCTCAAACTTTCACAGTAACAAAGTAAC
>LGRX02034973.1:0-13271 GCA_001247695.2 Cymbomonas tetramitiformis | reverse complement strand
TTCTATGTGGGTCATACGGTAAATAATACTTTAACGGAAGTGAAAATACCTTATGCAAATTATACAGAGCTGGATCAATTCACATCTAAACTGGCCACCGCAATAAAAACTGCCATCGGTGGTACTATACAAACAGTTACTATCACTTACAATAAAGATCAGAATGAGGTTATTGATTACCAAAACAATTTTCGTATAGAATTAGATCCTGCACAACCCGATGTCAAACTTGTATCGTTTAGCGTTAGCGGTGATTTTAACGCAGTACCTGGGTCTCCTTTAGACACCGCCTTAAATACCTCAGTTTCCAGAGCTGGAAAATACAACGACTCAGATCAGGTTTTGGGTGGAAGAGTCAACAGAACTACAGCCGGTTTGGCTGAGATATCTCAACTTATAGACTTGTTTGAATGTAAATATTTAGTAGCTAACACAACATGCACGTCAATATATCCATGTAACATTCAAACCAATGATGCTTTATATCTTAGGATAACATCATTGCCTACCCACAATATAGAATCAACCAATCTTTCTACTTTTACAAATAATAACGAAATGATCAGTTCTGATATCTGGGCGAAAATATTATTGCCTAGTGACACAACGACAGATTTCATAAGATACATAGATCCAAACGACAACTTTGTTATTGAAGTGTCTGGGTCTCAATTTACTTCATTTAGAATCACACTTACAGATTCGAAAGCAAGACTGATCACATTGGCCTCTCCGACCCAAGCATCAGACGGCAGTATTAACTATTCATTAAGCATTAAGGTTGAAGAATTAGCACCTGCTGGTCTCTCAGATATTTTATAATCTTTATAATATATATACAAAAATGAGCCTCCCAATGTCTTTGGCCTTTGGCTTATCGAAAATGAACTCGTATTCAACCAATTACTTCAGATTGGAAACAACAAACTTGACGGAAGCGTCACGATATTCAACCATAACTTTAAATCTACCTGTGAATTCAATTGTAAACATGAAGAGTTTAGCCATGCATTGTTTAGGTTCCTGTACAACGCCTTTAGCATTTCAAAATGCCGGAAATAATGCTGATGAATTACATATAACGCTCCCCAATGGCATCGAGAAACTGATTCAAAGAATGGAAATTTTCGCCGGAGGTCAGCAATTGACGACTGGTTTTCAAGGCTACAACACGGTCAGTTGTGTACTTGATACTATCAAAACCACTCTTAGCAAAGAAATGACTTATCAAAGGGTTCTTAAGAATCAAGAAATCTCTGTAGCCGAGGACTTTTACAGCACACCTCGTCCATACATTTTGAATCAATGGTTATCGTTTCTTGGAGAAGCAGGACCTTCTTATATTGATACGAGCTGTTGCCCACCGATTCAGATAAGGCTGTACCTTGCAGGTCCAGAAGTCCTCGGGTGTTGGCAAAAAACAAAAACGCCTGGTGCAGCAATTGACACGAAAGCACAAGAAAAATTAGTAGCGGAAGGTAATTTTAAATTGGACAAACTTTACTTTACCGTAGAGACGATCACATTCAGTTCTGGAGTATATGATGCTGCCGTTGAGAGCAAACTGCGTGATGGATTCTTAGAAATACCATATTGCAATTACTTTACCTTTTTCGAAGGTGCTAATACTTTGGACAAATCGACAAGGTTCTCTTTGAGTTCACAATGCATTAATAACATATATGCTGTGCAAAGGCCTAATGATTATAGAGAAAAAAACAAAGGACTTATCAAATTGGAAAATACATGTGGAACAGCCTACCTACCCTCATACTTTCAGTTTTCAGCAGGTGGATTGGGTGCTCTGCAATTTAACATTAATAACCTGTTCGTTCCTAACTATCGAGTCGACCCTCTTGCAGCATTCAATCTTCTTACTATCGGTAAAGCTGACAATTATGGAACGCTATCGGGATGTAAAATTAATTCATATGAAGATTGGCTGAACAACCAATTCATTCCCATGGTACGTTTGAACCTTCCCTCAGAAATGGGTGTAAGAAATTTAAGTGGTTTGGATTCTCGGGGTTGCTGACGCCCAAGGAAACGTAGTTAGATATAGTAAACAGAACTTACCAAAAACAAAAGCAAAAACAAATCAACGTCAATCAAAGGTGAACGTATCATTAGAGGGTGGGACTGGTGCAAACGCCATTTTAATATATGATACAGGGGCGACGTCCACCCAAATGAGCACAGCAGATGCCAGACTTATAGGAATAATTAAACCAGACGGTACGTCCGATTATCATAATCAACCACAACGTGCTACCGATATAGGCGGTTCGGTTGCCACAACACAATATTCCGACGTTCCTTTAATATTACCAGCGACCGGTGAAGTAGCAGAAGGCTCGGTATTGGTTTATCCTAACGCTATAGGATTGTTAGGTATATCACATATAAAACACTTTAAACGATACCGCGTGAAATTTAAATAGGTATATGATATATGTCAAGTTTTGGACAAAGTTTAGTTTGTAAGAATTTAACATGTGATACCGTTAATGGTAATGCACCGACAGGTGGGTCAAGTAAATGGACAGATATTGGAAATGACAATATTGAAAGAACAAAGGGAAATGTAATAGTTAAGAATGAATTAGAAGCAGACACTATTAAAATTAATGACAAATTGACTGTTGAGAACGATATTGATATTACATCTGGCGGTATTGAGGCTGGGTCAGGTAATTTTACTGCTTGTAATAGTATCAATTTAAAAGCTAATAGTGTATCAGCATATTCGGGAAATTTTGTAACAATAAATAATAACACAGAAGTAAAGGGTCAAATACTCAATATTGCACAATTAGGTCCTGAAACTAATATAGAAATGCAAGGACCTAAAAGTGCTAGTTCAACTTTTATTAATCTGAATACCGCTGGTGTAGACGAAGCAAATGCTACAACTATATATTTTGTAAATTTTGAAAAGAAACCTGATAATAATACATTTTTTTAGAATTAATATGTCGGGTGATATTTCCGGAGTTCGTAATGTGGCGTTAGAAAGACTGACATTGCCGATACAGTTATCTCACATAGGTTGTGAAGTCATTACTGTTTTGACAGGTGGAAATGTAAATGACAGAACAATAATTATACCAGCGGGTAAATTCATTTGCTTCTTTGATTTGACGTTAAGTGCAGCCGATGTAGATGCTGGTGTAAAAATCATGAATATCACATTTAATACATCTGCTCTTCCAATAACGAACGCACAAATAGATGATAGAAAATATACAATAGATGTAAGTGCAGTTTCAACAAACGATGTTAATGATCCAATTGATGGAATGGTATATAACACTTTTGTAAAAAGTGGGCAATATGTGTTAAAACTGGACAGTGGACGCAATTTACAGGGGCAACGTATAAACTTCCTGGCAAAATTTATAGAAATCCAATCTTAATGATAAGATATCGGAAGAGAAAAAGGAATCAAGTTTTGTCATAAAGAGAAACTTAAAATTACTATATACACCATTCTCAGTTTATGACAAGGATTGCGATCGCAAAAAAAGCATGAAACGCCAAAATATTTTAGGTAACCATTGCCTCACTTTTTCAATAAATCACACTGCAGCCGGTGCGTGTCAGAAAGTGAAACTTAGATTTACTATATAGATCAATTTCTAATAATGACAAGCATGGCAACCCGTAATCTCATCAGCTCCGATCACAGCGATCACAGATCTGGCTCAAATCGCACTGTGAGGAAAAATCACAGATCAGTCTACACAAATTCATAGTTGTCATAAACAGAAACTTATATTTACTATAATACTACTTCTCTAATTATGACAAACTATACTTCCAGATCACACCGTGAGGAATTTCCAAATCGCAGATTTCCAGATGTGTACCTGTGTCACAAACAGAAACCTCTATTTACTATAATGATGATTCTCAGCTAATGACAAGCCGTGTTTCAAGATCGCAGATTTTCCAGAAATGTACATAAGTTCACAAACCTACAGGTGTTGGTAAAATCGCAGAAATTCCAGAAATTCCAGAAATTCACATAAGTTCACAGTTGTCACAAAGTGGAACTTATATTTACTATAATGATGATTCTCAAATAATGACAACACACAATCATTCAATTGATAACTGATTTGCGAGCTGGGAAGCGAGCAATGCAAGGCGGGCATGGGATGCAGGTACGGCGGTAATAACAAGGATCACGGTGTCGGCTTATGAAGATCTGCCATAGATAACCGTAGGTGCTCACTACATGGGAAGCGTTCCGAAATACTGGTAAATCCCGGCAAAATACAGAAGGAACTTAAGGAATACAGTTGTATTTAATAAGGATACTCCCCCTCTACACGCTTCCCATGTAGTCAGAGACAAGCTTTGCTGGCGGAATGGGTTGAGAATTCGAACGCATATACTCAGCAGGTGGCGAAGACCATGAGCCACCGTGACTGGGAAGAGAAGCTGCAGATAATGTGCTCACAAGGGCAGAAAGGTGCAGAAGGAGTTGGGGCCCAGCGGCAGAAGGCTGGAACCAAGAAGGAGAAGAAGGAGTGGCAGCTCTACGCCATCGAGCAGTATCGCCAGAGGCACGAGAGCCACTTCGTGAAGGAGGGCGCAACTCCAGCAGCGCGCGCTGACGTGCCTGCTTGGAGTCCGCCTGTCAAAGATGCGGAGATGAGACTCCCCAGGTTGGCGTGTACCACCAGATTCGCGAACTTGATGGCCAGTGTGGCTGAGCAGCAGGCCGACCGTGACAAGCATCGAGATGTGCATGACGATGCATGGTGCCTCAGATGGTTGAAGTCCAATGGCAGCGTGAGATTGCCAGAGGATGAAGTTCGTCGTGTAAGAAGACGCGCAGCACGACATCGATGGGATGAGGCTACGGACGAGATCTACATGATCACGCTGTCGGGCAAGGAGGTGAGAATACCCAAGCCTGTTGACCGTCTTGCATTGGTCAAGGAATACCACTCCAGAACTGGCCATTGGGGAATAAGACGTACGCAGCATCTTCTGTGGCAGCGCCATTGGTGGGCCGACTTGAAGAAGGACGTGGAGGCTGTGGTTACTCAGTGTGAGACTTGCCAGCGCGTGAAGACCCACTACGCAAGAGAGGAGGCGTGTTTGTCCCCCCTCGAGATCGTGTCGTTCATGTATCGTTGGTCGCTGGACTTGGCATGGCCTTCGAGGAGGGAGACTAAGGCTGGCAACAACAGGGTGCTCATCATGACCGAGCACTACACCAGATTCATAGTCTGTGTGCCTATTCCCAACAAGGAGGCAAGGACCATCGCGGCGGCATTTCGCAGTCATGTCCTGGCTGTGTTCGGTGCGCCAGCAGAGTGCTTGGTGGATGGAGGCAAGGAGTTCGAGGGTGAGTTCGAGCAGCTATGCAGAGACTGTCTGATAGACAGACGAGTCACCTCGCCAGACTCGCCAGAAGGCAACGGGCTTACCGAGCGAGTGGTGCGCACAATGAAGTTTTGCTTCAAGAAGATCGCCTTGGAGAAGGGCCTCGATTATGAGTGGGATGAACAGCTCTGGCCGCTCGTGCTGAGCTACAATGCAGCACGCCAAGATTCCACAAGAGTGGCGCCGTTCACCTTGCTGTTTGCCCAAGAAGCAGTGGTGCCGCCAGATTTGAAGCAGGCGCCCAGCATGGATTTCAGTCCAGAGGTCAAAGATGACAAGGACGCCCGAGTCAAGGACCTCCTCCTGAGAGCACAGGTGGTGAGGCGACTGATGGTACACGCTGGCTGCAGCCTGGAGGTTGCACAGCATCGTGATACTTTACATTATGAAGGAAGAAGGGGTGGGGGCATTGAGCCTAAGCCACACCAGTTTAAAGTGGGGGACTTCGTCTACATCAGACAGAAACCTCGCAGCGGCATGGAAGTCGCGACCAAGTCCGCCATCCTGAAGCTGGTCAAGATACAACGAGATGGTGTTATGGTGCTTGAGGACGCCACCAAGTTAAGGGAAAAGAGCACTGTGCAGAGCATCGCGCCATGTCACCTGCAGGTGAAGGACCAGTATGACTGCAGTGCAGCCGTGCCCAGCAGACACCTTGCATGTGAAGTGTGCAGGAAGACTGATGGGGAAGCAGAGATGTTGTTGTGCGACGCGTGCAACAAGGGGTACCATTTATGGTGTCTTACCCCAGCATTGGATGAAGTACCAGAAGGCGAGTGGCTATGTCCTAGGTGCTCAGGCACGAGGATGCAAGCTGCCAATGCTGAGGTGCAGCCCAGGAAACCAAGAGCTCTTGGGTCCTGGAGGACAGATTGGGGATGAAGGAGCAGCAATTGAATGAGAAGCTGTCCTCAGACATGCGCCTGCTGCCAGCAGATGTGGGTCCCCGTCGTGTGGTGAAGGGGGATAGATCTCAGCCATGGCATGCTATCTCATCAAGGGAGATGCTACTGGAGGAGAAGGACATGTTTCTCTACGTGCCAGATCAGATTGATTGGGGTAGACAGGACAAGCTCTCCGAGGCTGTGCAGATCTTCATGCCAGGGCACTGGAATGAGGGCCATCGCACCGTACTGAGCAAGAAGTATCGGGAGCAGAAGGCGATGGCAAGGCAACTGAGGGATGCACCTCTGGTGCCTGCTTTGGCTGGAGAAGAAGTTGAAAAGCGAGGAGAATTGAGACATATGACCAAGGCTCAGGTGCGCGAAGCTAGCGCACTGCAGTGGGGGCTTGAGCTGGTCATCACGGTGCCCTCCGAGGTGAGGCGCTTGGCGACAGAGGTGGACTGGAAGTCCATCGATGGCGTGTGGGACCCATGGGCAGGTACTGCTGGGGTCATCAGTGAGGTGATGGTTGAGCAATGGCCGCAGTTGAGATTTATGAATAATGACTGGAACTCTCAGCTGGGTTGGTCTGAGGCGCATGACGCACTTCAGCCAGGTAACTATCGCATATGGAAGGAGAAGTATGGTGTCTGTGATGCCGTGGTGACTTCGCCCTGGTTTGCAGCGCTGGATATCGCGTTTCCATTGGCAGTTATGGCCAGTCGTGTGGTGGCATGTGTCCATGTTCCTTCTTACTATTTGACAGACATGACCGAGAGCAGAGCTGCGTACTTCAGACGATTGAGTCAGTCTGGACGCTTGCATGTGATTGGACATCTAGAACATGGACCTATTGGCCGCCGATGTATGTGGGTTTTGGTGTTCAAGAACCCGCTGGTCACAGCCAGGATGTTACAGGATGGAGAAGGTGAAGGCATTGGTATGTTCACTTTCAGTTTGGGCAAGTTCATGGCGGATGGTGATACGACCCAGTATGCTGAACAAGCCCATATTTGAGTCTGTGCTACTGCAGGCAGCAGCTACAGATGGGGGATGTTGGAAATCTGGGCTTGCATATAAGAGCTTAGCGTTCGATCTCAGAATATCAGAATTTCAAAAAAAAATTGTAGCTGTACGATCTTGTGCTGTGTTAAGACTGCCTGAATAATCGCCGACACAAGTGAATGTTAAGAACGAGGTTATGTCTATCCGCGAGTGTTAAGATTGCTCGGACCCGGCAGTATTCGTACCATCATGTGCACGCGTTTGCGACAGCTGTAACAAACGCCGGCTTCTCATGGTACCGCGCCGGGTTTGTCCAGCTGGTGACACACGTGACAGAGATGACAAGTATGACAGGCTTCGCTAAGATGACTGCCCGAGAGGTGCAGACCTGCCAGAGAAGATATGGTCATTATCGGGTGACCAAGAAATGATAAGATGAAGATGACAGTGACTACTCTGCCACTGACGTGTCAGTCAAAATGTGGTGAACGGTAACATTGTTAGAGCTGGCATGGAATAATGACTTTCCATTGGTCAGATGAAGATTTAAGGGCTAGAACCCGTTACAGTTTTGGGAAATGTGACAGAGTATTGAGATATAAGTAAGCTCTGACTGTAGGTCAGGCTAGTGGACTCATTATTGTTTTGCTTCGCAAGTACTAGGTGGCTGTTCGCGTGCCAGTGCTAGAGTGCTAAAACAGTTCTGCTCACAGCTTTGTACAATAATTCGTACTTTGTGGTTATTATACCGATCTTTTATGAATATATTTTACTGCTGTTTTTATTCTTTTTCGAATGTTGGAAATCTGGGCTTGCATATAAGAGCTTAGCGTTCGATCTCAGAATATCAGAATTTCAAAAAAATTGTAGCTGTACGATCTTGTGCTGTGTTAAGACTGCCTGGATAATCGCCGACACAAGTGAATGTTAAGAACGAGGTTATGTCTATCCGCGAGTGTTAAGATTGCTCGGACCCGACAGTATTCGTACCATCATGTGCACGCGTTTGCGACAGCTGTAACAAACGCCGGCTTCTCATGGTACCGCACCGGGTTTGTCCAGCTGGTGACACACGTGACAGAGATGACAAGTATGACAGGCTTCGCTAAGATGACTGCCCGAGAGGTGCAGACCTGCCAGAGAAGATATGGTCATTATCGGGTGACCAAGAAATGATAAGATGAAGATGACAGTGACTACTCTGCCACTGACGTGTCAGTCAAAATGTGGTGAACGGTAACATTGTTAGAGCTGGCATGGAATAATGACTTTCCATTGGCCAGATGAAGATTTAAGGGCTAGAACCCGTTACAGTTTTGGGAAATGTGACAGAGCATTGAGATATAAGTAAGCTCCGACCGTAGGTCAGAGTAGTGGACTCATTATTGTTTTGCTTCGCAAGTACTAGGTGGCTGTTCGCGTGCCAGTGCTAGAGTGCTAAAACAGTTCTGCTCACAGCTTTGTACAATAATTCGTACTTTGTGGTTATTATACCGATCTTTTATGAATATATTTTACTGCTGTTTTTATTCTTTTTCGAATGTTGGAAATCTGGGCTTGCATATAAGAGCTTAGCGTTCGATCTCAGAATATCAGAATTTCAAAAAAATTGTAGCTGTACGATCTTGTGCTGTGTTAAGACTGCCTGGATAATCGCCGACACAAGTGAATGTTAAGAACGAGGTTATGTCTATCCGCGAGTGTTAAGATTGCTCGGACCCGACAGTATTCGTACCATCATGTGCACGCGTTTGCGACATTGTCACACCGCTTACTTTTGTGACTCTTCCCGTAGTAGTGTTTATGACTGTCACCCGAACCAGAACCCTGACTGTTTATGCCCATATAACGGGTTAACTTATCAACTTTATTACATTCTGAGAAAACTACCACTGAGTGAATATACCCCGGGTCTTAGGGGTATATCCGACAGTTTCAGATGTTCATCAGGAGTGCAACGTGACTCTTTACGTTTAAGATCGGACATTGTTGCAGATAATATACACAACAAGGAAATTTACAGTTAAGGTAGTTAAGGTGCTTACCGTAAACAAAAACAGTCTTCACAGTTAAAATGTTGTTCGGGCGATCGTATTTATTTTTAGTGTACGTTGTCATCAGTCGCGCGTCGATACTCGATGTGTGACGTAGCGTCGCGTGGCAAAATGATTGACAGCGCGATTAAAATTCTTTACGATGATTGGCGGACAGAAATTATAAAACAGACCAATGAAATGAAACACTGCCTAATCACGATTGCCCGTAATGTATTTTGCAGATTCATAGCAGAGTCACGAAAGCGAAGATAGTGTCTCCAATCGTTTAGTCGGAATATAATGCAGAGTCATAATTATATTATTTTGAAATCCAATCGGCTAGCCTTATTAATGCAGAGTCATCATTTTCAGAGTTGCACTTTGCAGAATCATCATTTTCAAAGATGCACTTTGCAAAGTCATCATTTCCATTTATGAATGTTGCAGAGTCATAGCAGACTCACTTTTATATAGTTTGGTCTTAGATACGTTTTGCAAAGTCACCACGAAAACGCGATGAATATCAATTATATAAATCGATAACGTCTATGCATCGACTATGTGCTGAATATATCAGCTGGGCTGTATACGAAGTATATATATATATATATATATATAGATATATATCTATCACGAACGCACAGTCAGTGAATACTCGCTTTCGGAATACTAAGATGGTAACATAAAATACTTTAGGGGTTTTATGCATCCGTTCCGAGCTACCGAGACGCATGCTACGTGTGACACGGCTCTCCGAAGGAGGACAAGGAGATAGCCCCCCCACTTTATAGTGGGGGGTAAATCGGTCTACCCGTGACACCACCTTCTCCAGAAGGAGAGAGGTGGAAACAGGGAGCAGTGTCAATAGGTCTGCCGGCCATCCCACAGCAAGAAATCTAAGGAGCCTTTTTCAGCTCAGCTAGAGGGGCATCCGCCGGCGCTAGTTCATGCTGTTCAGATTGAAACATAGCAGGGCTACACAGAATTGTCTAGTGAATTAGGGTTTGGCTCTAGAGCAGGCGGCGGCGACGTTCTCGACGACAGAGGACGTCGAGCGTAAGGAAGACGATGTTCAGCAAATGCCCGTGCGGTGCCAAGGCCAAAAGCGGCCTGGCACCGCCAGAGCGAATGCACCGACGAAGAAAGGTGAGGAGGTGGAAGGTGGAAAATGCGGTGAAGGGATGTGGTTGAGTGCATGGGAAAAGGCTCGAAAGGGATGATGGTGAAGGGTGAAATGGGCGTGACAGCACCACCAGACACCACATGTTGACCAGGGGGCGCATAAGGTGAAGGTGAGGGAAGTGGAGGGATGAGGTCGAAATAGTCAAAGCACTCGTTGTCGATGGTGAGCGCGATGGACTCGAGCTTGGTGTCTAGTGCGCAAACACCACCAGACACCACCAGACCATAGCCAATGGTAGAATGTTGCCGATGTACTCGAAGAGAGATCAACGCTGAACGAACAGCGGTCATACGTGCACGCTGAGGTCCAGTGGACATGGTCGCTGACCACTGACCGCTGACTGCGGAATCTGCGAACCCAAAGCTAGGGTTCCCAAGCGAAAAGCGAACTTGTCGTAAAATTAAGCAAATCAAACGATGAAAGGGTCAAATTGAGGTAGATTCTCCCGGGGGAAACGTCGGTGAAGTAAAAAACGTCGTGCGGTAAACGGTCTTCCCGCCAGGAGCGGTGCTGCTGGCCAGAAAGTCGAGAGTGCGTTTGGGTTCTTGGTGTCGACGTAACTTTCCGTAAATTAACCAAATCGAGTGATGCAAAAGTGCAACTGGGGTCAAATTTCACGGGGAAAACGGAAGTAAGGTAAAAAACGGCGTACGACCAGCCAGTTGGTCGTACGAAAAGCACAGCTGACTGCGCGTGGTTTCGTAGAAGAGGTGTTGTGATATGGTCGTGAATAAGGACATGAATCTGTTGTTAATTGTAAAGTGGTCCTTAATGAGGAATCGAATCTGTTGTCAAAATGATTAGTCGCGAGAAAAAATCACGAGGTGGTGAAGTCCGTGAAGACGTGGTAGTCTATAAGGTGACGAATCTCTGGTGACCGGTACGTTCGGCGAGACTGAAATTAGGAACTCCAAAAAGAAAATGCCACCAGAAGAAGTGGTGACCCATAACCTGATAAGAAGTGAGATTCTCGGACCGGTGGGGGATATATATATATATATATATATAGGCAGATATATATCTATCACAGAATGCACAGTCAGTGAACACTCGCTTTCGGAATACTAAGATGATAACATAAAATACTTTAGGGGTTCTATGCATCTGTGTTCCGAGCTACCGAGACGCATGCTACGTGTGACACGGCTCTCCGAAGGAGGACAGCAGGAGATAGGCCCCCCCACTTTATAGTGGGGGGGGTAAATCGGTCTACCCGTGATTTCGCCCAATTTTGCGACCTTTCAACGCCTTGCCAACTGCGACACCCGCTTTCGGCCCTTCTAGCCATGCCTCTGGGTCAAACTTGGCGCACGACCATAAATGTGAGCACACGCAAACAGATATATTCCAAGCAAGGCTTAAGCTAGCATGCATTGAGTGGATTCTCAGTAGTACGTTGTTGTCGGCATCCAAGGAATTTTTAACATAAATCCAAGGACTTTTTTACTTAATGTGAATTGCTTCCGCGGGAGGTTGATCTGGACGCTCCAGCTTGCGGCGTGCTCCGGAGGATGCTTTGTCAATCCATTGCCGGATCACTTGTAGCTCTCTCTTCCGCGCCCATATCACATCCGCAGGGTCTTGAGGGTTGCTGAACATCAAATCGAGGTGATGTGCTCCGCTCGTAATCATCAGCGTCGGCAATGCATCAGACACATTGTATGTGACTGTCATACCCCCCTTCCCCGCCTCAGCCTTATCCCTTCTCACACCTCTTGATTGCGCGAAGTGCTCACTGCGCTTGGAAATGTCGCATTGTGTGCCATATATAGCATGACCACAGCCGACCACAGAATCAGTTCGCATCAGATCATATGGAGATATGGCATATTGTGCTGGGCGCCTTCAGGAAGCGAGCAGAAGGGAGCGTGCCAGGGATGGGGGTTACCTCCGCCTAAAGACCAAGGGTCCAAAGCGCCGTTTGAAAAAAGAATGTTGGATGCTGCGGCAATGTTCTTCCCAGAGAGTCCTGCCCTTGGCCCAGCCCCACCAGTTCTTATCATGGCAGCTCCTCTAGGGTGCGCACTTCACTGAGACCTTCACCTCAGCTGTTTGATTGTCTGCGCTGGCAGATGGCATGCTGCATTTCAGTTGACGGGCATCACCGCGCATGCCTCTAACATGCCACCTGTCTCGCCGCGGTCTAGCTTTGAAAAAACTCGGCACAACCAAGCCTCGCGTGTAGGGTCAGGCTCCCTGCCACGTGGCCTCGCGTGTCAGGTCAGGCTCCCTGCCACGTGGCCTCGCGTGTCAGGCCAGGCTCCCTGCCACCTGGCCTCGCGTGTCAGGTCAGGCTCCCTACCACCACGCGTGTCAGGTCAGGCTCCATCCATCCATTTCCCCTAAAGACTTGAAAGGCTCGGATAAAATAGGCATCTGCTGACTCACCGGTGGTTGCCCAATCGGCTTGCGGCGAAACTCCCCACTGCTCCTGGCACTGTATTGTGGAGGCGGTCAGATTAAATGGCTGAAAGGGCCACATCATGTCCTCAGCAGTGCCGTACGTGAAAGGCTGCACCATCTCGGTGCACCACTGGCACCACCCCCACCATCCAAAATCAGCAGTACATATATTGCAGTGTTGCTTGGGCATCCTGAAATTGTTGGCATGAAACCGCGCTACTTCTGCCAGCCAGTGCCCAAAGCGTTTCACCCTGAGGTGAATGTCCAAGGGGAGCTCACCTGGCAGTCCCAGGACCCTGCGCGCGTTTCACCCTGAGGTGAGTGCCCGAGGGGAGCTCACCTGGTAGTCCCCAGGACCCT